>JAAAKE020013984.1:0-10704 GCA_010014785.2 Anisolabis maritima
ATATTAAAATTGTATTTATATTGTTTTTTTTTATATTAATCTTTATATATAATAACTTTGTTTTGTTTTAATATTGTAAAAAAAAAAAAAAATAATAATAATTATTATTATTATATTATATATTAAAATAATTATTATCATAATATTATTATTATTATATTATGATAATAAAATTCTGCCTCTTAATTTTTTAGTTTATTTTGAATATTTTGGTTTAATCATAAAAATAAAAAAACTAAATATATTTTCAAAAATGGATGTTGGCAGCTCTGGACTAGGCTAAGAGGAAAAACCACTAAGATCAATGATGTTAAGCAAGGCTAATCATCGCTGAACTTCGTATGGGTGGCCACGAGGAACAAGGGTGTCCAATGGCTACTGATAGCCTCCGATACCTGTATATTTTATAAATAAATAAAAAAATGGTTTATTACAAAATATTCTATTGAAAAAACTTTTACATTTTTGATTAAATTAAAAGTTAAAAAAAATTAATAAAAAACATTTGAGAGCTTTTAGATTATTTGAATTTTTTGAATTATTTGAATAAGATTTCTTATCATCTCCTGAGGAATAGCTGCCCAGTCAAGACTGTTCGAAGTTCAGTATCACATCCAAATGTGGTCCCATACATGTTCAATCGAATTTAACTCGGAATAAGCGTTGGTCATTTTAATTGTTTTTATGAATGCAAATATTTTAATGCATAAGATGAAAGAAGCTCCGATGATTGATGCAAATACCACATGTTCCAATAGGAGGTAGTTATTGAACCGATATTGATAAAACCAACTTCATACCTGCATTTAAAGAAATTCATACCCACCCAGCAAATACAACTGTGAGAAAAGTTGCTTTGAGCATATCGTTCTCTATGCCTTCTCCATATACGTTCTCACCCATCTGCAATCCTCAAATTAAATCTAGACTCATCAGTGAAGATAATACACATTTCTCCAGTAAGAATCTTCTCAGTGCAAATGACTTTTATCAAATTCGAATCGATTTCTCCGATGAGCCAATCGCAGAATGTCAAGCGCATAAATTAGCTTCTGCGAAACTTCTTACAGTTCGTTCTGAAATATTGTATTTACTCTTCTAACCATTTGGAGTTGATTTCTGACTTCGACTACCGCTGAATAACGATTTCTCAAAACAGAAGTTATGAGGAGCGTTTATTCTAAAGTTATGTTATAGCAACGACCAGATCCTCGTATATTTTCCTGTCTTAAAATACCGTTTTTAAGCGTACAGGATTATGGAACGATTGAATCCAACTTGTGAAACGTAGCGATGACTTCAACCGTCTTTTAATAGTGCTACAATTTTCGCGACATCATTACTGTTGAGATCCATATATTATATAATATCTAGGGTGCAGGGGTAAGTAGGATGACATGACACAGGATTACTAGGCAGAGTTGGGAACAGTTATACTCGATTTATTATAACTACAGTATTGAGCGTGTAGAGTGGGGAAGAGTGAGGGACTGAGTGAAAACAGCCCGTCTGCACATCAAAGAATCAGAGTGCGCCCTGGACAAAGCCGTTGCTATGGTAACGATTCATATTACCATAATTTTACGTTTGATCATTTCTGCTAAGAAAACTATCTCTCATTGATGCATAAAAGTGGCAACGTGCGCCATTTCCAGTTCTAAAGTTTTATTAGAATATAAAAATTTTTCTTAATTACTCAACCTTTTGCTTCTTTTCTGGTTAGTAAAGGGGAGACCGCAAAACAAAAAGATTTGGTGAAGACTTAAAGGAGGAGATGGAAAAATTGGGTGTACATCTGGAAGCCATCTATACTAATTTTCCTTAACAAATAATTGAATATTTCTAGTCATAATGATTTGAAATTAAAATAAATAAAAAAAGTATCAGAGAATATTAACCTGATCGACAAAAATCTGTTAAAATTTTTTTTTCCCTCTCATAATATTTTCCTTTGATCAAAAAGAAGAGCTTGTATTGTCAATTCTAAATAAAAGAAAGAAAGAAAAAAAATGCGTGTTCTATACTTTAATACTCAAAATCAGAAGCGGTTCAGAATTGTTTCTCTCCTCAGAGGAGATGGAGAGGAGGAGAGTGTCAGAGTGAGAGGAACCGGAGTGAGAGTGAGAGAGTGAATGAACGCAGCCATTTTCTTCTAGGGGATCCAAGTCATTTCAATTATTGGATATTTGAAAACAATCAAAATTCTTCCTTTAAGAGACTTTATTTATTATGGAAATTCAAATGGATGTGGATTTTGAAAGGAAGCCATTTCTAATACATACAGGTAAATATCAAATGTGAAATCAATATTTCTTATTAAAAAAAAAATATTTAATGTTTTATATTTTGAAAAATATACAAAATAATCAAAATGTCAAAATACTTTTCCAATCCCCAATTATGTTAAATTTTTGAAAAATAAATTTTGAACATATTTATATTTATAACAGTAATTTAAATTAATTAAAAATAATTTTTTTTTCATTATCAATATATAAATAGAATGTCAGATTTCATCTTAAAATATATCATATAAATAATTACCCTAACTATTCTTATTATTGTTATTAAATTCTATATTTCTTTCATTTAATTTTAAAATTAAAATGACATTAATTCACTCTTTGGCATTTTTTTAAATTTAAAAATATTTAATTCCAATTTTTAATTAAGAGCAAAATTTTAAGTTTTATTTTTTAGTCAATACTTAAAATCGAATTTAAAAACTTTGATTAATTTGGCCTTCTTATATATATATAATATATATATATTTATATAAAATCAACTTAAAAAAACTTGCCTAACCTTTTCTCCGTAAACGATTGGCAGAGAATTTTGATAATTTCAAGTGATTATAAGTATAAAGGAAGAGAAGTTTATTTATTAATGTTCATTAAAAAAAAATTGGTTGATCTATATATGTTAAATGTACCCTATATTCAAAAGATTTCATTATAAAGTCATTTGTTTTAACAAAATTAATAATAAAAATACCCAGAGAATGGATTAATTGAAACCCTTTTGTTATGTAAATAGGATGATTGTGAGGGGACGGGGGACGCCAAGAGACTCGTCTCGATTCCCTGCCCTAATCCTTAATAGAGCAAGCATCCTGATGTAGCCCATCTAAAATGTTTCCTATTCGAGGGGCTATCATCATCAATCATGATCAAGATTTAAAGGCAATTTAGGCATTTAGGTATTATTATTTTATTTTTTAAATATATATCAATTGAAATTAATTTTAAATTTATTTCAACTATTATCATTAAAATTACAATCCATTAAAATTTAAACATCTTTTTCGTGGCTCATGGCCCATTATTTTAATTTTAATTTTTTCTTTGGCCAAGGCAAAATGTAAAATTTTAATTTAAAATAAAATTTGCGCTTAGCCTGTCCTTCAATAAAAATTTTTTCGTTATCCTTTATACAATTTTCAACAACAGAAGTGATTTAAAAAAACCCTCAATCAACACTCATCATTTTTACAGATATCTACAGATTCAAAAAGAATACTAAATGCTGCCTATATATAACCCCTCGGATATTATAGGAAAGTCAAGAGATAATTTAATAGAATAATTGATTGTTTCTGTTCTTATTTCAGGTCCCGTTTACCCTTGTTATTTTTGCAATATGGCCTTCATTAATTTAGATTTTCTCCATAAACATCAAACTAAATGCAATAATTATAAAATATTCATTATTTTAAAAGAAAAACTTTTTCTTCGACAGAGTAAGTCTAAAATATATTCCTTTGCTTTTTGATGAATTCAATTCAAATAAATTTTATTATAAATATCTTTTCTTTTATTCGAGTATTATAAGAATATTTCTTTTGTAATGATTTTGATCTTATTCATTGATAATTTCGGATTCACAAGGTTTTCAAGATAAAAGAGGATCACTATATATATCTACATAACTGTCAAAAAACTGATCTTTATATATATAATATAATTTCATTTTCTCTCAGCTACAATTTTTTTCTTTGTTTTAATTTTCAATTTTTCTTTTTTTTTGCCTTTTTTTCGGGGAGTGGGGAGTGTGTGAACTCCTGTCCCCTTTCTGTATTCGCTACTGTTAAGGTGTTATAGTGTGCCATCAGAAATATGCTTCTGACATAAATTTATTATTGGCTTGGAATGATGAAAAACTACTTCCCTCCCAGTATCCGAACAATGATATTCAGATTTCGAGATCGCTGCTTGATTTCTTAAACTAATTTACTCCCTCTAATCCCTCGCTCCAACAGAAGCTCATGATTCCTATTATTTTTGCCATATTCAAGTGAACGATTTCTGATTTTATCACATTCAAATGAATGAAATTTTCTGAATTAGATTCTTAGAATCTAAGAAATACATAGAAAAAAGATTAGATTAAATAATAACATTGAATTGATACCATATAGATTAGATTATATCAACTTTCAAGATGTTTTCAAAAATACACATACACACTCAAGCACTCAAGCAAATTGATACTCTTGCTGTTGAGTGCTTTCTAGAATATTCAATATTTCCTTTCTGGAACAGATTGAACTTCGTTTTATTTTTTTTTTTTTTTTTTTAATTTGCAGAATAAAAATATATGTATTTAAAAAAGTTTTTATCATATATAAAGTATATAAATAAAATTAAACGAAACTGCTTTTTTAGGTGCATTTTCAAAAAAAAATACTGCCACTACCACCACCACCACTACTACTACTTCTAGTACTACTACAACTAACGAGTCTCCTACAAATCGTTATTTGTGCGATATTTGTTTCCAAAGCTTCATTTCCTATAATGATTTGAATAAACATTTAATAATACATTCGGACCATCCTTATCAGTGCAATGAATGTAATCAACGATTTGCACATTCATCTTCATTTCATCGACATCAACAAGTGCATTCTGGTGAACGTTTATTTGGCTGTGATCAGTGCAAGCAACGTTTTTCTAGACTTGCCACTCTTAAGACTCATTTATTAACTCATTCTGGAGAAAGACCATATCAATGTCAATATTGCCAACAACGTTTTTCTCATCCATCGTCACTACGAACTCACATTAGAATTCATACTGGTGAAAAACCTTATAATTGTAAATATTGTGATCAGAAATTTTCACAGTCATCTTCACTTAGGACTCATTTACGGACACATACTGGTGACAAACCATACCCGTGTAATCATTGTGAAAAACGATTTTCACAATCTTCACATTTAAAAAGACATGTTGTTGTACATACAGGAGAAAAACCATTTCAATGTGAAAAGTGTTCTCAACGTTTTACACAATCACTATCTCTTAAAAGACATAGCCTCATTCATACTGGAGAAAGACCTTATCAATGTCATATTTGTTTAAAACGTTTTTCACAAACGGCACATCTCAAAAGACATATATTAACTCATAAAAGTGATGATGATTAATAATTTAATTATGTTAACTAATATATAAATACTCTCATGTCGTTTGTTTGATTGTTCCGAAGTATTATAGAATTTTAATTGATGACAGTATTTTAAGTACAATATTAAATAGTTTTTATTTAATTTGATGAAGATGTAGATATTTTTGCCATACAATTTTTATTTTACACCTTTAGAAAATAGACTTGAGTTTTTTATGTTTAAAAGATATTTATTATCTTTTCTAAAGTTATTATTCAAACAATCTCATCCAATAGATATATATACTTGAAGGTCCTAAAATGTCCTTCATTAAATTATTTTTTATATTTTAATTATTTATAGATGTAAAACTTTTAGTTAAATGATATAAATTAATAAAGATTAGATAGCGAAATTGCTCCTACTCGATGGTACTTGTTGGGGCAAAGGAGGCATGCGATCCGTAATATGCACGCGATCTCTCTTTTCGTCTCTTAATCGATTTGCAAGTGAGGATTGGTTGCTATTAGTTCCTGAGACTGCTGCGTTCTATAAATTGGATCGCAAGCAGTATGTTCCCCCCCCCCACTATCCATTATCCAAAACTATTGAGAGCACTTTCGCACTTTTGCTATTTATGCCTGTCCTCGTCGAGGAATTGACTGGCACCTCGGTGATGTGATGGGACCAATTATAAGGATTAGATTGTTGATTTGTCTTCCGTGAATGTTTAATTATTTATTTTAATTTATTTTTACACTTTACCCTTATTTTCTTTAAACTTATTTCTAAATATTTATATAAACATATAATTAATATTTTTTAACTCACATCTCCAAAAAAAAAAAATTCGTACAGCAGGGAACCGAACTCGGAGTAACTTGTATCGAGAGCTAGCGGGGCCACGATCAGAGATTCCTATAAGTTCTTCCTGATTATAAACATATAAACAAATATATAAATAACAAGTAACCTATTCATTCGAATTAGATATTAATATTCAATATATGTCTTGTAGTGGACTTGAAGTAGTCATGATTATATTTATTTTATATATATTATATGTGTGCGAATTCCGGAAAGAGGGAGACGGAGAAGCAATAATTCTCGTGTGGATCGGGCTCGTCTAGGTTCACCCGAAAATCTTATGGGCCCTGGTTCGATTCCTGACTGTGCACCATTTTCGTCGGAGATTTGAATTAATAATCACTAATTATATGTTTAAATGTTTCGTAAAGCAATATATGATAGATAATTTATTATATATTTATATATACATTGTTATCCATATAAAATAAAAATGAAATACTTTCAAATGAAGATCATCGAAGAAGGTTCTTTAGATTTTTTTTTCGATTCACATTTCTTTTTATGTTTTAGTAAAAGCTAAAAAAATAGTAATCTGTTTACAAGATATTATTAAAATTCCCTCTATATTTAAGATTTTTGTAAAATTAAGAAACTCTTAAATATTAAGACTGTTTGGTTCAGTTTGCTCTAGGTCCGTTTGAAAAGTCTCCAAATTTATGAAAATTGAAAAATGAAGCCAACTAAATATAAATAATTGCTTTACTTTTCATTTCTTTGTTTTTGATTCATTACGATTATATTCAAATTAATAATAAAATTAATCACTTGGTTATACTCATATTTTATTTACAAATACTTCGGCACGACATCTTCAGTGCAAAAATAAAATTGAACCTTGGTCAATCATTATTTGAAGAAGCTGGAGTCATCCATTCACAAACTTTCTTTACAAATGCCTAATAATAATATCGTGGCATGAATTTCTTAATTGAATGAAAGCACAAGGAACCGAGCAGGTTTATTATTTAAGTCGATTTAGATTTGATACTTTTACAAAAATCTTAGGTAAATATTTAGCTTTTACTTTAACATACCATCTGTTACATACATCAAGCGCTATGAGTGAATTGATTTTATGAACTTATTATATGATCTACACAAAAACTCAAGATAATCAATATTTTTTCTTTTATATAGATCGCATAATAAACTAATAATATCCATTCTACTCTTGAATGTAATAGATAATAATAATACAATTGGAGACAAAATTAATTTGATAATTACACATCGACCTTATATTATGATCAAGCAGTCATTTTTTTTAATAATATAACAGAAAATTTATATTATTATTTAAAAATAAATGTGATATTTTTAAATTATTGAATGAAAAGTTCTTAATATATTGTATATATATAAAAATATTTGGTTTTTCAATTACGTATAATCCAAATCCTTTAAATACTACTCTGGGACTTTTGGGAGAGAGATTTTTAATATGAATGACCAATTTGGAGAGGCATTTAGACGAGAGTTATTCTAAGTTATAATTCTGATTTGGGCCAATCTACCTCAAAACAACTTTATGAATGATGTATCCTCGCCAGAAAGGAACCGGGAACCTATCCCAGTATAATTCCAATTACTCCCTGAAAAACCACAACTGATCAGTCCTTGAATCATAACTTAAGTGAGAGATTGCATATGTTTTAATATTAAAAGCTGATTACAGCAGATTTATAATTTATGATGCAATTATATTACATTAGATTTTTTAATTATTTAATTATAAAATTATTATTTTGGAGTAGTTTTTTCGATTCACATAAGTAAATTAAAATTTTGCCTCTTTATAAATCAAAATATGCCTTTATTATTCATACATAATGAAACATACCATGTTGTGCAATATTTAGTAATCCAGACATATTTGGTATCATTCGTTCAACCCAACCTCTTCCCCTCTAATTAACCGCGTTATTTTTATAAAACATTTTTTTTGTTTTTTTCTGCATCTGAAGCCATTTAGAGTCTGTTTATATTTATTTAAATTAATTGGTAGCCAATAGATTTGAAACAAATTTCTTCACTTAGGACGGACACCGAACAATTAACTGACCCTTGAATCATGAAACAAGAGTTTTAGCTCCCTAAACAGACAGGGGCCAAAAATTTATTTTAATTTTATATATGCATTCACTATATATATATATATAGATATCCAAAAAATATTTCGTGGGGGGAGGGAGGCATATTCCCCAGTATTTAATACTAACGAATTGTTTCCGGAGCGAAGCGTATCCTTTCCAGCATATAAGAACATGCCGGAAGGTGCTGGATTGATTCATGAGAGCACGATTATTCGCCGTGTCGTATAGGAAACAATTCAAAATATAAAAGCATCTTTACTATAAGCTTTTTCTCAACCTGTATATCTCACAATGGGGAAAAGGGGGTCTGAAAAGACTTGAGCAGGACGGAAAAAATTTGGTTGAGTAAAAAAGATAAGATGAAAAATTCAATCGAGATTAAGTTTTTTTACATGACCTGAGATGTTCGGTTTTTTTTTTTAATTTTTATTCCTCTTTTTATATATATATTTTTTTTTCATAAATATATAAAAAAAAATAAATTTTTTATTAACTTTTAAATAAATATAAAATTAATAATTGGAGGCATTAGAAAGAGAGAAACTAGTTCCTAAAATGGCCACCAGGTAGCTGTTGCTCTGAAATCGTTTGATGTTTAATTATGGTGAAATCTCTTGTCAACGTCAAAGATTAAAAAAGGAAATTTTCCCTGCAATAAAAAGGTCGAAATAACATTCTTTAGAAATCAAATTATTTTGAAAATGCTCCACTATAGATCCTTTCTTTTTTAAAGGTAAAATTTTTAAATCCCCAGATAATTTTATTTTAATTTAATTTCTTTTTAAATTATAAAATAATTCATTTCTTTTGGTCTTGGTCCAAATTGAAAAGATATTTTTATTTATTTTCCTTTTATTCTTTAAACAATAAAAAATTAAATTTTATTATAAAATATATTCATATTCTTTTCATATAATAAAAAAATTTCAAACTATTTTAAAATTTATCCATATTGCTCGATTTTTTTCACAATTGCTTAACAATATTTATTTGTTTTTCAGGTGATTCATTTTTAAAGATGAAGAAAATTGTGTAAAAATGTAATTTTTTTATAAAAGGACTAAATAAAATCCTAATTGAAATGGCAACAATTATTGAAAATTCTCCAAGTAAAACTAATAATCTTCAATCTGCATTATCTTCGCCAGCAGAGTCGACAATGTTCGCAACAAATAAGGATCCACCAACAAATTCAACAATTGACTATTCAAGCATTAGAGATAAGGTACATATCAGTTTTTATATTATTTATATATTTATATTATTAAACTAAACTTTTCACATTCTAAGATAACTCATCCACTTTCGCGGCAGATATGCTGCCGTTACTCCAAGACCCCCCTGTCCAGTGAAAACATTATTTCAGGTTGCCAAAATATAAGAGAGAAATTGAAATTTCTTAGCAAGGAAATACCTTAGATTTCCCATCGCAATCTATCTCTAACGATTTTCTTAAAGACTTGCCTTTCACAAGAACATTTCTATTTTTGTATGAAAAAATCAACTTAGATCTCTTTTGGCAATTTAGGGAATGGATCTCCTCCTCTTGGTCTTCTCCAACAAAAATTTAATGACATGATAATATCAAATCTATAGTGTGCTCTGCCATTTCCAAAAATCCCTTCTCTAAAGCTTTAGATAAATATTGTTATTTCATTCAATTTTTTTCTGCTAATTTAATTAGATTATTTATCTCCCTTTTCATTCTATTATATTTTGTCTTTTATTTTCCATAATTGATTAAATGATTATTATATTATTATATATTCTTTTTTATTTAGTTATTCACCAGAAAATTAAAAAAAAATTAGACTGCAACTTGATATATTATTGCGATAATATTACATGCTAACCGAACATGTTTCATCACTTATGATGAACTTAGAGGTATTCTACAAATATTTCATCATTTTGATAAGAAAAAACTCTCAAAGCCAACAACCGCTATATTACGAAGGTTTAGGGATTGCGCTAAACTAGTGCTGCTGACGCTTCTATCGTAAAGTTTGACATTTTTGATGGTATACGTACTCACATATTGACATACGAGCGCTATTTGTGTATTTTACAATAACTTGAATTCATCTCGGCTAAAAATGGAATTAAATCGTGAACATTTCGAGCGATTATTTTTTACAACTTTAGACGTGGATTAACCCAATAAGAGTGCATCCATGAACTTAATTCGACTTTTGGCGATGAAGCACCATCAAGGACTACTGTTTATCGATGGTTTGGCGACTTCAATCGTGGCCAAAGTTCGGTTAAGGACGAAATACATTCAATATTGCATGAACATTTGGCCCTCAAAAAGATTTGTTTTTGATCTCAAATCCCGAAATATAAAAGGCA
>JAAAKE020013995.1:0-10704 GCA_010014785.2 Anisolabis maritima
GTACCAATTTTTCTAATCACATATATGTATATTTAAAGTCAAAATGGCCTCAGCAGCCGAAAGTGACTTAAAATTGAAATTAAAAAAAAAAAAAATTTATTGAAATTATAATTAAATTTAAATAAATTTTGGCAGATAACGGTTATCGTATTATTTAATTTTAAGGCCTATAAATTGGCCTTTGATTTATTTAGAAAGACAAAGAAGAACATATATATTTTATTAAACTTAATTGTAAAAAAACTAAATATTTTTAAATGAATTGAATTTTACATTTTGAAAAAGCAATTTTATATATTTATATAAATATATATTTAGAATAAATCTGAATTAATTAAAAAGATTCTCTCTCTTGCAGAGGTGTCTTATCATTTTTCATTTAATTAGAACATTCATAGAGATTAATTATTAATCAAAAGTGCAATTATTATCAATAACAAATTTCTGAAATTTCAATGAGTCATTCACGCTTCCGCTTTTATTGAAAATTTTTAAAAAATTGGCTTGAATTTAAGTAAAAAAATTAAATAAGTAGATTATTCAAATTATAACGAAAAATAATGATCAGCCGTTGGAAAAATTTAAAAAATTAATAAATTAGTAATGGCAATCTTAACATTATATTTTTTATAGATATATTCCGAGTTATCTAAATTCTATATTTAAGAAGATAGCCTCAATCCTAAACCTAAATATCATAAACTTTTAATCTTTTCCTTATCCATATAAATATTTGTAAAGAAAGTAATGGGTGAAATTTACCTAGAATATTTTTTGTAGAATCTTTTTGAGCTCTAATGTCTCAAGATAAAATCTAATATTTAATGTACTCTCAAGATAAAATGTTCCTTTGGTGGATTAGGAGAGTCGTTGCGAGTTGGGGCTTTTATTATGAAGAATTATTTTTAAAAAATATAAAATTCACCTCCGAGGCTCTCTCTAGAGATAGAGGTATTATACGAATATGATGTCCAGGCTATTAACTAAATCTTGGAAGGACTTTATTTTGATACTTTCAAAAAATGGTTTGAACATTTTGGAAATTTTTAAGAGATCACTAATATTAAAAAAAATCGCAAAAACAAGACCTTAAATACTTCTGGTTTTATTTATTGATCAATTTCCTGTGAAATTTACTTTTTAATTCCAAATTATATAGAATTCCTTTTTTTTTTCAAACAAGTTTTTTCAATTTCCAATTTTAATTTTTCTATTATTGCATAATTTGTGACTATAAAAGGGATGTCCTGGTAGAAAGGAGGTCACTTAATTCTAATGAATAAACTATTTTTTTAGGTATTGCTTCAGATGAATTCTAACAGGTAACGAAGTGACAGAGCAGATATTAGTTTACTCAAAAGTCATCTTCCCAAAGTTGATCGATACTTGAGTATTTTTTAAAATAGGCTAATTTCATTTCTAAAATGTTAACTTCAACTAAGGAAGAACAATTTTATAAATTGTTCAATGTTAACACAGGCTGCATGGAAATGCAAATTTGGTTATTTTTGTCTTTCAGCATGCTGAATAAACATTAGCTCTAAATTTTTATAAACATTTATACTCTATTTGAACTAATAGAATCCCCCCGTGGCCGAGAGGTTAAATTCATTGGTATTGTCAATATTGATAACCTTGAAACTCAAGGGGTGTGGGTTCGAATCCCAGGCAGTCCGATGAAAATTTATTTAAATCATTTGGATACCAATTGAATATATAAATAAATATGTCTGGATTATATGTATCTTAATTAAAATAAATGTGTATCGTTTCAACCTGAGATCCCAAAAAGACTAATAAAAAAAAAACTAATAGTATTTAATTATTTCAAATAAATTTTTTTGAGACATTGTTTTGAAAATTACCATCTTTTTTAAAACAAACCCCTATTATTCAGCAAATTTTTTTGTGTGTGGGTCAAGTGAACCTTTGGTTAGTGAATTCCGAGAAGGAATTTTTTCATTAATTCAAAGCTAAGGGAGTAACAGTTTAATTTTTTAATTAAAAGACTATTCATGAAAAACCATGTTATATCAAGCACCCTACATCCTTTTAATTGAATTTCTCATATAATTTTTTTTTTAATATTAATAAAATGTTTTTTAAATTAGCAGTGTCTAATTGAATATAAGTTTAAATATCATCTTATAAACTCGAAATAAAAGTTTATTTTTTTCTTAATTTAAATAAGAATTTTTTAATTAAATTTGCGTGATTAATATTTCTTTATGAAATGAACATTTATAAGTAGTTTTTAATTGTCCATTTCGAAGAGAAATGTGAATATTTGATGGGCACTAGGCCATCGCAATTGCTGCTATCAACTCCGATGAACATCTAGGCTAAGCACGTTTATTATTTGAGCGCTCATTCAAATTTCCACTCTCGAAAATATCAAGAGTCATATTTATATTTGCATATATATAAAGGTACGAATCATTTGTGTTAAGAAACATAATGAGTTTATTCAAATTTTTCGTTTATATTCAAAAGAGAGTTTTAATTTAGAGAAATTCAAGAATTAATTAGAATAAAGTCTCCTTTAAATTAAAATGTATAAAATTATGGCCAAATTATTTCTATTAAATACATATAGTGAAATGTTTATTTTATTTGACGAATAAAAACATTTGCCTACATATTGGCCTTAAGGTATGAGCTAATTTGTTAAAATATTTGGACAATTTAGTGATAGAGATGGCGCGGCTATCATAAGAATTCAGTTCCTCTTGGAACCACCAACGAAAACGAACAAAAAACAAAAACAAAAAAAAAAACGTCGAAAATATACGTTGTTAGGAATATTTTCCTTTTTCAATTATGAACTAATTCTCAATTAAAATTGGATGAAATAAAAATAATTTTTAAAGGGTTCTCTCTCTCTCTCTCTCTCTCTCTCTCTCATGTTTGATGCTATTTTTTAAATGTATTATTATATGTGAATTGAAAACTAGAATGACTAGAAAAACTAAGGAACCTGTCCTTCTCCCTTAGAGCAGGAGAAGATCATTCTTTCGTTATATTTGCTATCAATTAATCTGAATAAATGTGGAAAAAGTTTAAAAAAAGTTTCACCTGCTGATAAAGTCCTACTGTGGCGTAGCTAGAGTATGAGTGGTTTGCCCTCCTTCTTGAATGTTTTTTTAAGGATGTAAGTCAAAATTTGCAGCAGTTATAAAGTTGCCCACCCTCCCTCTAACTACGCCTTTTTTTCCCTAAAGGATTCATTTTAATTTTTAGACTTTTGATTTGACTTTATGGGAAATCTAGTTTTTTCATCTTTTTGGATTAAGAGATTAAAAATATTTGCAGATTATTAAATCGGATAAGTTGACTAAATATCTTGATTAAATAATAAATATTTAACTTTTTAAGAATTTTTTTTCCTTTTATATAAAGCTATCTTGATATGATAATCACGTATTTTATTAAAAATAAATAAAAAGTTAATATAAAGTTTCTAAATCAAAAATGATGATGAGATGGATCGTTTTAGAAATGGATATAATGAATGAAAAAAAGAAAAGATAATGGATTACTAAAATTGAACATTTTCACAAACTTCGTGACCTCTTGTCTCCTTCTTTAGCTGTTCCAAGAGCTAAAAGAAAAATTGATTGGCTTTTCTGCCGGCACTCCTGCCACCAAACCCAAAAAAAAAACACACCTATACTTCTTTTGCGATTAGATTTATAGGACTTGGAAAGTGATTATAGTGAATAGATTGGATTAATTGTTTTGATTAGATTGAATGGAAAGTTCACGGTCAAGGTGAAGTGAGTTAAACGTTGATCATTCCGATCTCTAATGATTGTTCGAAATGAATTAAATTCCTAGTTTAATTAAGCCAGCATCTGTCAGCAAATTTTGAATAATGTTAGCGATTAAAGACTTCTATTCCTAAGTTCTATCTAACTTTTCTACAACACGCAAGAGGATAAAAGCATTGGCTAATTATATAAAGACGCAAGGCCAAGTTCAAAGTTATATTTTAATATAATAACTGGTAAAATTCTAGAAATGAAATAATAATTAATCAAAAATAAAATAGGGAAAGAAAACTTTTTCCATTAAATAAAAAAAGCAGGTATTCTAATTTAATTTGACCTTAGATATATTTTTTATATTATTTCCTGTAATATAAAAGAATATTTTGTTTAAAATGAGTATTTATTAAAATAAATTATTTATATCCGGGAAATTTTAAAATATATAATTATATATGATAAAATTTTTGTTATATCCCTTAAATTTTCTAAATAAAGAAATATGGTACAAATTAATTTAAAATGTTCAAGAAAAAGCAGATGCTTAAGTAATGGAAAGTTGTAGAATTATTTTCAGGTGGTCTCAAAATTTTTCCATTTTATTTTCTCTTTTTACTATCACGTATTATAGTTTCAGAGGGCGAGCCTATTTTTGCAAGCCATTCGGTGAATAATGAAAAAGAGATTTCAAGAAAGAGATAGTACCAGCCGCTTGATATGGTAAACCGATTATAACAGCCATATCTTTTTTTTCTCTCTGCCACATATATTTGTTTTCTTCGTCAAATGAATGATATACCGAAATAATAAATATGTATATAAGGCATATATACGGTATATCAATATATATACGTAATATTAAAAATTTATTAACATTTTGGCCGCAAGTTGGCTGGTTTAGACGAATAATAAATAAGCTTTTTTTTTAAAGGTCTTTTTCGGCATCTGTGGCAATTTAGAATCCCTACTCCTTTATATTAATTGGTAGCCAATATAATATAAATAAATGTTTTGCTAAGGAAAGAAGTGAACCACTGACGTTTGGTACGTGAGGCGAGACCTCTACCTCCTGCAAAAATAAGTTTTTAACAAATATCAAGTAACAATAAAATTATTTTTAAATTATTCATTGTTTTATCTATTAAATAATTAAAGGTTAAATCATTCACAACTTTCAGTCTAAAGTTAATCGCAATTTATCTTGATTGAATTCCTTTAACTTTTAATATTTTAATAAGGTATTATATAACTCTATACAAAGACTATGAGAATGTCAGGAGGAATATTTAATTATAAAAGGTCATTTAATATCATTGAAATAACTTTCAATATAACAGAATTCAAATCAAACTGCTTATGCTTTAAAAATTTCTGAGATGTTTGTTTAATTTGCTGCTCGGAGGAATGCCTATCGACAGGCACTTTTATAATAAAAACAAATCCAGATGATTTATTTGGTATATCAATCAAAAGCAATTTAAAAAAAAATATTTATGAAATATAAAATTGTGACATGAAAATTAATGAATATTTATTTTATATGAAAATAAATTTATTGGTAATAGAAAAAGTAAAAAATTTTCTTGGCGAAATAGATGGCAGAGGTAAATCAGGAAAGAAAAATAATTAAAAACAGTCTTATTACAATTTAGGCTTTAGGTTGGTTTCAGCCATTCCGCCCCTCACCTCCTCATTCCGAAGCTTGATCAAATTTTTTAAGTTAAACCATTAGAATAAACATTTATTCAAATTTAGCATTTCCTAAAATAATATACTTTCTTAAAAATTTGTTTTGTCATTCTTCTCAAATATTTTTATTAGGTTAATAATTTTAAAATACCTATGTGAAAGCCAATAGCACACATATTTAAATGATTTTCAAAAAAAGGAATGTAATTTTTATGTTGTTGAAGTCGAGTATAATTGGACATCTGTTCCAGACCTCTAACTGCATTTGTCTATAGAAAATCATTTCTAAGAATAGGATTTTCAAGTATAGTGCAACTTGCAAAAAATAAAATATACAGATTGTCTTGGCTAAAATGCATACCAATTATTTACGAAAAAAACATATATATTAATAGTAATTCATGTTTTGTCACGATTTTTTATTTATCCTCCATAAAAAGATGTTGAAATTATTATAAAACAAAGAAAAAATAGTATATTTTGACAATGTTCTCACGTATTCAAAAATTTAAAAGCAATAGAAGGGCGTGTAAAAGCATGAAGAAAGTGTTAATAAAAGATTTTAAAAATTATATTAAAACTTGAATTTTCTTTCTAGTAATACCTTTTTTACCATCTTATTCTTTTTAATCAAGATTTAAAAAGAAGTTTAATAATTTTTCCTTTTTTACTTTCGCTCGTGTAATATAATTATAGAGAAAGTATTGCGATCGCAAAAATATTTGAAGTCGAGATTTCATCCAAATAGAAAAAATCTGATGTTATGCTTACCTAAGGTAAGGTAGTTCTGTCACACATTTTTTCTATTTGAATATTTAATTTAAAAAAAAACGAATTTTTTGCGATCGCAGTACTTTCTCTTTAATATATATTTCACATATAAGAGAGTAAAAAACGTTAATGAAAGGATATAAATTATCCAAATCACATAAAAAAAGGTCACGAAGCACTTTCCCATCCTTTTTAGCTATCGCTAATCATATCGTCTGTAAATATGGCCGCTCTACAATCCTATCGAATATGTAAGCCTTGGCAAGTTGATTTTTTATTTTTTTTTTAGGTTAGATAGTTTTTTAGGAAAGATCTTTTCATTAATTGAAATTAAAATATTATATTGTTATATATTATATTATTAAAATATTATATTTGTACCAATTAATATAAATAAATAAAGGCTAAAAATAAGTTGTCTAAATGACCCAGATGCCAAAAAAGATTTATAAAAAAAAATTTAATTTAAAAAAGAGAAAAAAGTGAGGGATTATAAATAAAATTCCAGAGTTTTCTCTAAGATGTATGTTTATTATCTTATACTCAATTTTTTCCGTTTTTATTATCTTTTACCATTATATGTAATATACAGTTAGAACACAAAAAAATCGATATAAATATTTCAACTGAAATATATGTTTTGAGGTTCTCTTAGTCTAAAAAAATGGGTCTCGCAAAATGGTCTGTCTATCTGTTTCTCTGTGAACAAGATTTCTCATCAACTGAGATTGAGTTTTTCTTAAGTTAGGCATCCTCGTTGCAAACACCTCGAAGCTTTTTAATAAAATTGGCCAGTAAGAGTAATAATAATTTAATGATTTTTAGTTTTTTAAATTTTCTCAATATTCGCTCTAACGATTTTTATTAAAATTCATAATTATTATTTATTAGACGATCTTTGAAATCTATTAACCCTTATCACTCCAAAATTGTTGAGGCACACTTTACACTTCAAGGTTTTTAGTTTTTTTTGTGATTTTCTTTTAAACTATTAATATTCCGACGATTTTTACTTAATTTCCTGTACATATAATATATTAAATAATCTTTAAGATGTATTAATCATTTTCCACTTCAAAATCTTGTGGGACCCTCAATTTAGGATTTTAAGAATTCCATAGAAAAGAAGGGCAGCTCGCTACCCTGGTAACAATATACATTTCTATCTCATACCATGAAATTCAATTGCCAATTTAATTTAATTTATTACCTTTTTGATATTTTAATATTGGTAATCAATTAATATACATAAACAAAAAATTTCTAAATATAAAAGCTAAATTAAAATTGTAAACCGGCTACTAAAGGGCGCCCGAAAAAATTGATGTGACAGCACACAAAGAAAAGGAAATTTGTGTAATGTACGGCTGTCTCACCAGATTTTTTGGAGTAAATCCGTTCCCACTCAAGATGAATTATGTTATGAAAAATAGTCCAGGACTGAAGACAAACGCCTTAATTATTATCCCTGATTTTAAAAAGATTCAGTCCAACGGATGCTGAGAAAGTCTGATAAACTTGCGGGCTTTTTTACTACCCTCGGATCGATTCGATACGCTTTAAATTTTAATAGCCTCTTTGTTACTCTTAAGGTTATAAATTTGTTAATTTTCATCCTTTTCCAATAAGTTCTAGAGATATAAGCCATAATAAAAGCAGATCCTTTTGACCTGAAAAGTAAAGATATTTTTTAAAATTAGGGGGTTAAATTTTTGGATCTTAATACTTTCCTTTTACTATTAATTACGGATTATATATATAGCCTAAGAAAGTAAAAGTCGAAGAACACAACCCACAAAGAAAATAATATTTGCTCCCTATATTTAGATTATGGGTAGGCAATCTCTATATTGGGTTACAAACCAGTAGATTTACAATGCAAAATTATCCGGTTTTCAAATAAATAATTTATGTCAATTGCTTTATTGAATATTCAAATTTCTATCCATATTGAACATGATATTAAAAGTTAATTTTGCTTTATTAATTCATTAATATGATAATAAATCTGTAAAACTTAGCGATCATTCAATTATAATCTCTTGATAATTATAGGGCGATGTTTTATCTCGTAATTATATTGGACAAATAAATAAATAGATTTAATCAAAAGCTAAATAAACTTGACCTTAGAATAGAAGAATATTTTATTATTTTTAGAGAAATAAAGAGATATATTATTTATAAATTAGTTTTTATTTTTAATTTAAAAATAAATATGAGGATATTGAAAATATACAGAAACTAATAGTTCCTCGATATTTTTCCTTTTTTTTTTTTAAATAGTTAAACTAACCTCATCAAAAATAAATGACAAACTCTGCTCGCAGCCTATGAATGCAACGTCATCATTCGATACCCAATCAGAAGCCTGTCATGGCAAATATTCTCAGATTATAACATAGTATAGATTCTTTATTTTGGATAAACGCGTTATATTTTTGACTATGAAATTAGGAAAAAACAAAAAAAAAAGAAAATTGTCAATTTTATTAATTCTAATAATACAAAGACACAATAGGCTTTTCTTCATCAAATTCAGTAAATATTATAACAACCACAGTCAAAGATTTTGGATATCAGAATCCAACTCATGCTTTAATGTGATCATTCTTAATTATTATTATTATTATTTAGACGTGGCGACCAGGTGACTGTAGATTTCAAATGAAATAGACAAGAGAGGAGTAGACAGCTAAAGGATGAGCCTTTAAGTAAAAAAATTCTCAAATTTGATTAAACGTTTGGGCTTTAATGAATTAAGGCCATCATCAGTCAACTAAGAGAGTGTAAATATATAGGGTTGTCAAGCTTATATTATTATATACATGAAATTTGATTAGAAGTTATTATATATAGTTAAATGATTCCAGCTAATATTTAATTATTATATACAGTTTTCAAATGGTGAGGTAAAAATTATTTTGTAAAAATAATATATTAGCTGGAAGCATTTAACTATATATGATAATATAACAATTTATATATCTACATACAAATATATATATACACATTTTATGTGTTATGTCATATATAAAAATAATATAAACTTTACACTATCTATCTTAGTTGACTAATGATTGCCTTATTTTGTTCAAGCCGAAACGTTTTTATTTAAATAGAGGCTCATCTTTTGCTTATACCTCTTTATTTCTAATTTTATTATTATTATTAATTTGGATGCTCAGTCGAGTGAATTAGGTCTTTGAAAGGTAAAAATCCTCGACTATGATTGTTATATTTATTGGCCCTGTCCTTTGGAGAGGTAGAGGTTGAGTTCTCGAATCAAGTTATAAAGGTTATTCGTTTCCTGCCTGAGCGACAACATATTATATTGGCTACGGATTAACGGACGGAATCGAAATGACCTGAGATGCTTAAATATATTATATATATCTTCTGAGGACATATGATGAATAGCCTATTGGCTCTTTTAAATATTAGGATTAATAAACTCATTTGGAAAAATTCTTTTATGGTTTTTTTCCTACTTTCTATAGCCACATTACATTCACAGTACAATTAACTTCTCGCTATCACTCATATATCCACTTCTGAATATTGAAATTCTATTGAGCAAAAAGATTTATATGGATAGTTTTATACTTGGTACATTAAAAATGAGAATTTATTATAGTTCTATGACGAACCTATGACAATCGAGCCAGGACATGCAAGAAAAGACATTTTCTGCCATTTAAAAGCTATTCTGTACCTCAATACAGAGGCGTGCCCATGGAGAGGGGGTTTTGATAGAATTCCTCCCACCCTAAACAAAACAAAACCTCCAGGTTCTTTAAATGCTTCGCCTCCTTTATCACATTCCTCCTTACTCCATAAACCACTTTACTATTCAACTTAAGAAACTTGGAATCTTTTAAATTTTTAATAAACAACGATTTTTATTTAAATTATAATAAATTAAGTTTAATAAATAATGACAATTTTTTTTTTGATTTTTATTTCACAATTCTCTCCATGTCGCTGCTTTAATAACTCTATAAATAAGTTTTTGGCAGAAAAAAGTTTGCTTCACTGTGTTATCTAGTAGTGTAGCCTTTTTGCTTGAGGAGGGAGAGATCAACTGAATTTGGGAGGAGGGAGGGGTCCAAATAAGATTTTTTTCTATATTTATTGGTTTTTCGTTTTTTGTAACTGGTTCTTCTAAGTCTAAACTTTTTAAACTTAGTAATTTTGTAATTTTTTTTTCATTATTTTATTAAAAGTTTGGAATTTTTCGGCTTGGGAGCCAGGAGTTATTTGAAGATATAAAATTCCAATATAAACCAATAAAATTGTTTCAAAATAATTGAATCCATATGGATGAGTATCATTAAAAGTGTATAGATGAACAGATGTAGAAAAAATATTTATTTAAATGATGCAAGACCAAAAATTAACCAACATGATAGTATTATATAAAAAAATTATTTTTGAAAAAAAAAATTTATTATCTCTAATTTTAGTTTGTAAAAAA
>JAAAKE020014006.1:0-28403 GCA_010014785.2 Anisolabis maritima
TAAAGATTGGGGTACCACGCGGTCTATAAATCCACTCTTAAAGCTCGAAACTTTCTATTTGAAATTTCCCTCCCCTTTGATTGAGCGAGTCTCAATCATAGTGAAAACCATTTTAAACTTATACAGCAACATGGATAAAATGGCTGCCGAAATTAGGAAATTTTACTAAATATCACAAATTTTACGTTAGATTCGGATACAAAAATATATAAATTCACAATATTATTTTGAAATCGTTGAGAGCGAAGGGAGCAATACCGTAGCCCTAGCACAGATTCAAGCTCAATGCAGTTTTACACATTCCCCCAGATGTTTATCTTTATATATCACAAATAATACTTGCCAGGTGATTGGTGGTGCATAATTATTTAGGAATGTACCTGAGCGTCGGCGTGTGGCGGCGGTGGTGGTGGGGGAGGTGGGGGTGGCGGAGGCACTTCCGTTGCAGGAGGCGCTTCACCTGCAGCTGCTAACACTTCCGGTGGAACATCGCCTACCGCATGCGTAAGTGCATGTCGCCTTAAGTCGCAATTGCGCCTGAACACCTTGCCGCAGGCATTACATTCGTAAGGCTTATGGTCTGTATGTGTAAGCAAATGGGTTTTCAAATTCGAGCGTTGGTTGAAACTCCGGGCACAAACGGGACATTTATGCGGAGACTCTTCCATGTGCAGAATTTTATGAACAGCTAATGTTCGTGATTGACAAAAACCTTTGCCACACTCGCCGCATTTGAATGGCTTTTCTTTTGAATGTATATATCTGAAAAAAAAAAGAAGGGAAAATATTAAAGAATATATGCATTAATAAAATAGAAATTGAAATTATACCCAAGAGTAGTAAATGAATTAAAAAATATATTTTCAATAGTAATGTCTTATATCATGGGTTGCAAAAATAAATTGGTGTTTAGTTGCTCGAAGATAAATATGACCCAAATGACTAAATCTCTAATAGATTTTTTTATTCATTCCTCCAGAGCTCCTCTAGACGGGACCAAGCATTCGCACTTGTTAAAATCTCTTTAACAACTGAGCATGTGTAGACTGGTCTTCTAGAGGAGATCTGGAGCAATTAATCGAAAAATCTATAAGAGAGTTGGGGACTAGCTTCTTAAAAGTGTGTCCAGTAAACAAACACGATCTAATTTAGCTCCCCATGGTAGAAAACAAACTTATTTTACTAAAAAAGTATATTAAAAAATATTTATTTTTTTAAGATCCCTAGGAAGCCATATACTTATGTATCATTCAAATCAATTGCCTACCGGTTAGGATTTTCTTGGCAAGCTTCGGCTATTAGCAAAATCAGACAATAAAGCGGCAAAAAAATCATAATGTGCGGATGTGTATATATGTATAAAAGTGGCTGAAAGTGTTGGAACTTCTTTGACTAGTTTTTTATTTGTGCAATACACTGGGATCAATAATGTTGAAAACGAGAATGAAATCCCCATTCAGTTTGACTATCGCATAATTATGGTATTAATATTATAACTTTAAATGGTGAAAAAAGAGTTAAAATAGTTAGTACTGGTTACGAAAAACAACACTTCTGCTATTATTCAATGTATGAATTTATTTTGATTAATAAATGAGAATTTCATATGATTTGCACTTTATTTTCGGAAAAATGACTAGCAAGGCAACGTGCGAAGGGAGGTGCACAGTAGTCCATCATGTGTAAGCGTTCGAGAGAAGGCTATAAATTGAGAGCCCCACACTATTTTGAGGTGATAAAATGATTAATACATTTTAAATATTATTTAATTTATTATATTTAGAGCCATTTTAATCAATATAGTAAGAATAGTTTAAGAGAAATTGATAAAAAAAACCTAAAAAAATCAATAAAGAAGGCCCCAAACTTTTTTGGAGCGAATAAGGGTTAATATATTTCAAAGATTATCTTTATTAGATAATAAATAATAAATATATTAATTTTAATCAAAATCACTAAAGCAAATTTTGAGTAAATAGAAAAAACGTAAAAAAGTTCATCAGTAAAGACCTAGTACCCGTTGGCCGATTTTATTGAAAAATTTCGAGGTGCAAGCGACTAGATTAAATATAAAATTTCAGCCTCATACGTTTTTTCGTTTTTGAAAAATTTTGTTCACACAAAGACAGACGGACAGAACCAAGGGACCACAAAACGTATTTCCGTTGAAATCGTGACATCGAATTTTTTTGCGATCGCAATACGTTCTCACTATATATTTCATATAGAGGTACGAGAAAGTAAAAGATTTGGTGTGACGGCCGCACATCCCATAACTTTCTCTTACCTAAGGTAACTGTCACATGAGATTTTTTGCGTAGGGCTCCCATGGTAGCTGGTTCAAAATTTTATTTATATAGTTTTTATTTTTTAAGATTTCCTAGATGAGCACTTGTGGCTGGTCGTGACACTTCTTAATAATTTCCAATCTTTTCTTCTTTGGAACGACATGTTTCTATTCGGATTCAAAAGAATAAGATTTAAAAGAATCTTTTCTATACAATCTTTTATTTTCTATTTTCCATTTTGGAAATTTTTTTGCATCTTCATTTACTAAATTAATCATTTTCTAGTACCATGGGTCTAAATCTTCCTTAACCAATTATAAGGCCTTAAGAGATTCAGAAGCTCGAGTTAGACCATCGGCTAGAATATTTGACTTTCCAGATCGATGTTTTATTGTAAAGTCGTAAGCTTGCAGTTTTAAAGGCCTAGCTAACCTTCCCATTGGATCTTTGAGGTTTTGGAGCAGAATGATCGGTAAATATTTTAAAATGTTAGACTTCGACATAAGGTCTATATTTCCCAACAGCCCAGACTACTGGTAAACATTCCAGTTCAGTAGTAGAGTACTTTTGTTCGGCCTTGGTGGGAGTCCAGCTAGGCGATGACGCTTTCACTATCGTCTGGGTTAATTTGAGAGAGTATGGCCCCTAGATCAACTGATGACGCATCAGTTTGTAGGATAAAAGGTTTTTCAAGGTCTGTCTAGACTTTGAATTGGCTAATTCAACAAAGGAGCGTTAGCAAGGTCTTTTTTGATTATGTCAAATTCCTCGGACTGGTTATCTGTCCATTCAAACTTTTTGTTCTTCTAAAGAAGAGAAGTTATAGTGGCGTTCTTAATCGAAAAGTGTGGGGCGTCTATACCAACTTGTTAGTCCAATGAACCTTCTGACTTGCTTGACTGTCTTCGCTTAAGGGAAGTAAATAATAGCATCCACATTTTCTGGGTCGACATGTAGGCCGAATTTGTCTATTATATACCCTAAGTATTTTAATTCGTTCTTACCAAAATGACCATTGAGTTAAGTTAAGTCTGCTTCGTGGAGTCGAAAGAATACTTAGGCGATGACTTCAAGTTGGTGCGTGAAGTAGACGTAGCAATTATAATAACATCCAGTAGACAAATACGAAGGTTCTAGATCAGGCCTGACAATGTTAACAATCAATTGTTGCCATGTTGCAGGCGCTATATGTAGGCAAAAGACATTTTTTAAAATGAAAAAGACCTTTTCCTGGGACCGCGAAAGCTGTCTTTACGACTTTTTTCTTCAATCGAAACTTGTCAATATGCTTTCTAAATATCAAGAAAAGATAAATATTTGGCATCCCGTAAGCGGTTAGTAGATACATATGGGTATACATCTCTCTTAATGAGTTGGTTCAACGCAAAAACTTTGATTACCATCCCGTTTTCTGACTAAAATAACAGGTGAAAGTTCTATTATATCATCTTGTAACATTTCGTCTAACATCTGGTGAATTCTGGATGCAACAACAGGAGAAATCGGATAATAACGTTGTTTGATGGGGAGGTGATCACGAGTTGAACTCTTCCAACACATCCAGTACCACCCTGTTTGTTGGAAATAATTTTGAACAATCCTCTTCTTTATTGAGCGTCCATATTTCTGATTTCAACGATTTCTTCTAACGATGATAAGAATATAAAATCTTCTTTAAACGGCCAAGATTTAGTGGTTATGTCTAGACCAAGAATTAATCCATTGAGAACTACGAAGATTGGCACAAACTTTAACTTGCCTTCCAGCTCGAAGGGGATCTCCAATAGGCCCATTACCTGCCTTAAGGAGTCATCACCCATTTTTATCTTACGACCTCCGGGTTTATTCATCATCAACCCCCAATGTATTCACAAGCTGCCAATCATTGCTCCATATTAACACATCATTCAATAAGTCCCGAGGCTAACTACTAAAAAAACGTTTTTTTTTTTTTTTTGCAAAATTCTACTTTATTCATCAAAATAATCTCCTTCAAGAGTGATACATTCATTCCAACGCTTCTCTAACATTTCGATGCGTTTTTTGTCGACGATTTATCTTTAGACTCAAAATAGGCGTTTGTTGCGGCTATGACTTGAGCTTTTGATGCAAATCTCTTTGCCTAGAGCATTTTTTTGAGGTCTGCGAACAGGTATTAGTCGCCGGGAGCCAAATCCGGAGAATACGATGGATGGGGAAGCAATTCGAACTTAAAATCCTGCAATTTTGCCATCGTAGCCAACGACTTGTGACACGGTGCAAAGAGCACTTTTTTCTTTTGCGTTTGGGGGCGTTTTTTTTCGCAATTTCTTCCTTCAAACACACCAATAATGCCATGTGATATTCGCTGTTGATGTTCTTTCCTTTCTCAAGATAGTCGACGAATAAAATACCTTGTGCATACCAAAATACGGAGGCCAAAACCTTACCGATCGACATTTATGTATTTGGTCGCTTAGGACGGCTTTCACCGGCTGCTGTCCACTCAGCTGACTGAGGATTTGATTCCGGAGTGTAGTGGTGAATCCATTGTCACATACCGAAGCAAAAACTTCTGTTTATTACGGTTAAACAGCGCTCTGAATCATCAACGCGTTGCTGTTTTTGGTCAAGTGTGAGCAAGCGCGGCACCTTTGAACACTTTGAACACAGCTTTCTCATGGTCAAATGTTTATGCAAAATAGTGTATACACTGCCTTCTGATATCTTTAAGGTGTCAACTATCTCACGCAACTCTACTTTCCTTTTCTTCCAAAACGATTTTGTGCACTTTTTCTTATGTTTTCTGGAATAACTTCCGAATTCGGGCGACCAGAGGGTTCAGCATCATCGGTGTTTATACGGCCACGTTTACATTGCGCAAGCCAATGTTCCACGATTGCTTTCGATGGAGCAAAGTCCCCATAACACTTAATAAGCCATTGCTTTGCTTGAACGGTATTTTTTCCATCAAAAAACAGTATTTAATCAACACACGAAATTCATTTTTTTCCATTGTTTTGAAAATAACAAAAGTAGCATCACTAAAACCACTTGTAAACTAATAGTCGGATTTTCATGAAATTTTGATACATATCGTTTGAAGGTTGGTACTTGCTAAAAATCATATAAATTTTTCATTAGAGCCGCCATCTATGTGCCAGCCTTGGGACTTATTGAGCGATGAGTTACAGTTGAGGTAGCACCCGAACCGTGTAGTCCTAATAATGAAATTCCTAGAACTTTGACTTTAAATAAGGAAGTGAATCATGTTGGTTAAAAGATCGCAATAAATTCTTAAACTTGCCATGTTGATAATGATCTTAAATTACCCTAAGCCAGGCTGTTCAATCCAAGTTATTAAGTTTTCGGCAAAAGATATTCTGGCTGCCGAGTTACTCCTTCCTCGTCACTTCGTTTCCCGAATTGCACTTAGTACAATCTTTGGTGGGCCTACCTAATTAACCGAATAGTGACAGAACCTCTTAGGAAAATCCGGATAAGATTTAAATCTGTGGCTAAAGGTTTGACATTTCGAACACTTTGCGTGAATAATTTTCCTTCAGCTATGAGATACTTTATCAGAGTTTTTTGGATGATGATAAGCCAAATCTCTCTCTAAGCACTCTACCACTATAACACTAAGCACTATATATATATATATATATATATTGCAGAGCCTTTACCGTTTCATACTAGATGAATTAATGTATTAAGTGGCCCACGAACCAGTTTAAAGGTGGGGGAAAACTTTAATGCTTCGAATTTTTTATTTATTTATGGAATTTATTAAAGTAATTGTTATCTGCTTCAGGTATGTATGTAAGGAAGGCCTTAACTATTTTAACTCAAATAGTCGAGAGTATCCTCTTCAATTTTTCAAACAGAATAAATGAGGAGGGGAAAGAGTGCAACTGTGAGTTGAATGAAGGCAACTAAATGTTTTCTTTTACTTCTAATTATATAATAGTACTAACTAATAATAAAAAAAAATTTAAAAAAAAATATAACTTTTTATTTTATTATCAAATATATATTATAATAGCCATAATGTAGGATCAAATGTACAAATAAGAATTATGTATATATATTTAAATACCGGTATGTAATTTATTTTAATATTAATAAAAAATTTCCTAAATTATATATATTTAAATCTACTAAAAATATTTATATAAAGAAGTTTCTTTTGTTTATAAAGACATAAGATAAAAAAAAGATATATAACTTATCATTAGAAGATCAGGATTAAAAATAAAATATTCACGGGTTTCACAATGGGGGATTACAATGATTCAATCCACAGAGCACTTCACTGATGATCACTTTGGTCGGGGTTGTTGTTCATTCGATACAATTCTGGGAAGCATTTGGAGGTATTGAAGATTATCGAGGCTGGTATTGAAGTCTTGCATAGAAATGTAGATTAATGGAAAACTTTTGGATGGTCCATAATTAGTATTTATAATATTATAATAAAATGGTGATTTAATTAACACCTTCAGACTGACAATCAGGTAAAAGCTTTTTGTGTTCCCTACCCATTCAATCCTTTTGTCAAAGCGTCCTCAACTACCACCACTCATAGAGTCAGATAGATACTCTTCCACAATTAATGAGTGACCCAAAAATTAATTAATTGCATTAATTAATGAATAAATTAATTCATACCTCAAGTCGAAGCAGATTAATACAATTATAAATCCCGCCATTTGAAATCGCCCCAAATTCCAAAGCTGGTGGCCTTTGCGGTGACCTATCAAATTTAATTGACCCCCAAGATCATAAAGGTCACACAGAGCAAAAAGGGTTTCGCAATATAAAGAAAAATATTGTTAACCCTGTGGCGAGAATGTCTTGTTTCTTTTTGTTCTTTACATTTGTACTCTTTCTAATAACCCATAGACAAATCACATTCCGGAAGTCATGGTATATATTTAATTTAATTTATTATAAAACAAAAACTTGATTTTAAATAATATTTTGAAATGAAAAGAATTTCCTAAAATTCTCTATTCAACACATCACTCAATAAGTCCCGAGGCTGACACATAGATGGCGCCTCTATTAAAAAATCCATGTTTTTTAAAAAGTACCAACCTTGAAACGATATGTGTTAAAATTTCATGACAATCTGACCATTAGTTTACAAGTTACAGTGGTTTTAGTGACGCTACTTTTGTTATTTTCAAAACAATCGAAAAAAATGAATTTCGTGTGTTGATTAAACACTTTTTTTTTTTGGGAAAAAAAGCAAAGCTTGAACGGTATTTGATAAGTATTATGGGGACTCTGTTCCATCGAAAGCAACCGTCGAACCTTGGTTTACTCAGTTGAAACGTGGCCGCACAAACACCGATGATGCTGAACCCGCCCGAATTCGGCAGCTATTCCAGAAAACATAAAAAAAAGTACACAAAATCGTTTTGGAAGATCGTAAAGTGAGGTTGCGTGAGATAGTTGACACCTTAAAGATATCAGAAGGCAGTGTATACACTATTTTACATTTTGAATATTTGTTCATGAGAAAGCTGTGTTCAAAGTGAGTGCTGAGCTTGCTCACACTGGACCAAAAACAGCAACGCGTCGATGATTCAGAGCGCTGTTTGGAGCTGTTTAACCATAATAAACAGGATTTTTTGCGACGTTATGTGACAAGGGATGAAACATGGATCCACCACTACACTCCGGAATCAAATCGTCAGTCAGCTGCATGGACAGCAGCCGCTGAAAGCCGTCCGAAGCGAGCAAATGTCGACCGGTAAGGTTTTGGCCT
Organism: Anisolabis maritima; assembly: GCA_010014785.2. NCBI lineage: Eukaryota > Metazoa > Arthropoda > Insecta > Dermaptera > Anisolabididae > Anisolabis > Anisolabis maritima. Next base: position 8,044 of record JAAAKE020014006.1, read on the forward strand.
CCGTATTTTGGGATGCGCAAGGTATTTTATTCGTCGACTATCTTGAGAAAGTAAAGAACATCAACAGCGAATATCACATGGCATTATTGGTGCTTTTAAAGGAAGATATTGCGAAAAAAACGGCCTCGCGAAGCGAATAATTCAGTAGACCTCGCCCTCTCATATAAGGATTACGAGTGAAGCGAGCAATTCCGAAGCCCTTGGGCAGATTCAAGTTTGTTGTGGCAATGCAGCTATGGGCATTCCCAGGTGTTTTATGTTTATCATTGCCAAAAAAAAGCCACAATTATAATATATTTTTTAAATGGCCGTAATTTTGCCAATTACAAATGAGCAAACTCCATTTGTGTCTCTGAGTTTTCAACTAATTTTTTAGCTATTTAATTTGAAAATTTTCTAAAGAACAATTAAAATTGCATTTAATATTTTAAACTCACAATCAGTAAATCTTTCTATTTTTCTATCACACGAAAAAAAAAATATATTGGGATCCATTTTTAAATCGAAGAATATAAATAAAATTTAAGGAATGAGAAAAATTTTTACCCTCCTTATTATTTTTTAAGACCTTGGAAAAATAATACATTAAAATGTTAATTAAATTTTTATGGATCAAGTCTCTCTTTCTTTTTCTATCTGAATTCTTAATGCCCTTTTCGGACTTCAAAAATTCAATTCTCATTCTAAAAAGTCGGTAGTTTAATGGGCGTGGACCAAATCGAGCAAATGATGATGAATCTCATAAATAGTCCTTGATATGTTCCTTGATCAAGCAACCATTGAACGCCACTGATTAAACAGGTTTATTTGAATGTCCTATAGGATCATTTTAAAATTCAAAGAAACAAAAGAAAAAAAAATTGTCAGTAATTCGATATTATTTTTTATATAACTATTAAAAAATAATATATAATTATAAATATTATTCTCATGTATTTCTAAAAGTTTCCTTTATTAAAATATTTAAATTTTATTAAAAAAATTTAGATTGGTTCACTACCCTAATTTGATTGACAATCATTTGTGGGACATATCTTGATCAAAAAACTGCTAAAATCCAGGGAGATACCAGGAGCTCAAGGTGATATGTGTGATCGGTTCAAAAGCTAAACTCTATGATTTATCAATTAACAAACAAATGAATTCCTAAAGAATATTAATTAATATATATATATAATTAAAAAACTCAATTACCATAAATTAGATTAATTTTAACTAAATTTTTTTCTTGCATTTTAACCGACTTTCATCAATTTGGGTTTATGAATAAATTTATTAAAATATAATAAATCTTATAATGTAATAAAAGCAAATAAAAAAAAATGAATAACGGTAAATGAAAAGACCTGTTATATACCATAGCTTACAAAAACAAGTTTATACTTTTATTCTAGACGGTAGATCACCAAAATAGTATCTAAAGATATTTTGGTTGCTTACTTTCCATATTAGGATTACTTGTTTTAGCAAGTCATAATAGATTTTTGCTTTCTCTATACTACGTATATATGAAACATATCGTGAGAAGGTATTGCGATCCCAAAAAAAATGGCTTTCAAGATTTCAATGGAAATACATGTCCAATGAGTGGATCTCGCAAAATGGTCTGTATGCATTTGTGTGTGTATGAACAAGATTTCTCAAAAATGAAAAGAAGCTGAAACAATATTTATGCTGGGTACCCTCGTCCCATGCACCTCGTAGCTTTTGAATAAAATCGTCCAATGGATACTAGTTTATATCATTTGAAGTCAAAACAATTTTAAATTAAGTTATATTATTAAAAAAATTTTCAAAAAAGTTACTATTACTAACAACTTTTATTTGAGAATTTTTGGATAAGACAATTTTTATATTTTTGCTATTTTTCTGTGTATCTAAAACAACTCCTATGGGGAAGTTTTAATAGTCTTTTATTTTTATTTCCAAATTGTAAAATATTACCAATTTCATTTCAATATAAAAATTTAAATTTTTTAAAATTTTCTAATAAAAATATTTTTTTGAGCTGCTGTAGATAATGTACAGGCAAAAAACAGGCGGTTTAACTTTTGGTCTCTCTTTCTCTCGCATAGTATGGTGCCACTTTTAGGCTGGTCTGTACTTCTCTAGCCAGCCGGCTGGCATAGGAAGCCCAAGAAGCAGGAGATCCAGATTTCGATGGACTACAAACAAGTGGTCCGAACATTGACCCCGAGGGACCACCTTCACATCTACCATTAGATTAATTATATACATATATATATACATATATATATTCCACATACAACCAACCGCGGAAACCTTCCAAAACATATATATATATATATATAAATATAGCTGAGCTCACTACAAAGCACGAATATAGAAAATATTTGCTCCATTTGCATTCATCCAGTCACTTCACAAACAACTGTATAAATAAATAAAAAATTAAAAACAGATAGGGATGGGCAAAATCCCCAAAAAATCGATCGATCTAGATCCGTTCCATAGATCCAGGGAAGGTATATAATCGTGATCCTCAATCCGATTCAATTTCCAAAAAGTGAATCTAAATCTAAATCCGCTTCTGGATTGGATCTTGGATTTTAAATCCAATCATTTGATGTAAATCCATATAATTATTTCAACGACAAGACTTTTTTTTATTCCACATCTTTGAGGTATTGTTTTGTTTTAAAATTAAATACGAAGTAGTGGCTGTTGTATTTAACAATGGAGGAAGGAGAAGGCAGTCAGGTAAGAAGTGTCTACAATATTAAAACTTTCAAGTTTGGGACATTTCGACAGGGTTACAGGAAAATTTACTTTTTTAGGGAAGTGAGAGGAGAGGTACTCCTTTAGGGGGTAGGAGATAATTGGGAGTTATTATCCCCCCCCCCCCTTTACTGATATTTACTGACACCAAAATATGTTCAGCTGAAGACGGGGTAAATAAAAAATTGCAGTTAGAGTTCTTTTAATTCTGCTCTTTGTTGAGATTTCGAACTTGGTTAAGATCAGAGCTCTAAGACTTTCGAGTAAGCAATTTCCAATAATTGAAATATATAATTATTATTTGTAACGACATTTATATTATTAACCTTTCCAATATAATTGAAATTGTTGTTTATTTACATAGAGACTGTAATAATGCTCTTGACCAAGATCGAAACGTCAGTATAGAAGAGCAGAATTAAAAGGGAAAACTCTAGTTACAATTCTTTCTTTTTCCCACCTTCAGGATAAAAGTTAGTTTGCCACACCAGATCAATTTGATCCCTCCCCCAAATAAAAAATTTGAAATGAAGCCACTCTCGGAAAGTTATTTTAACAAAAAGGATTTTTAAATAAAGATGCATCTTAGCTTGGCTATATTTTCAGCAGGAAAAGGTGAAAAATACCAAAAAAAAAAGTTCCAAATGAATTTATTGAGACAATATTTCAAAGGCTCCTCTTCATCAGACATTAATTGAATGCACTCCTGTGAACTCAGCAAACAATAATAAAATTACAGGCAAGGAATTTTTCGTTTCAAAGACATACTCATATCATTCAATGGAGAGAGCACGATTGAAAATTTATACATTAACCAATCAATCCCCAATTTTTCCATTTACTTTCCCACACTATAATATATATTATTACGGTGAAAGTATTATGATCATAAAAAATTTAACCCCCCCCCAAATTTTTAAAAATATCTGTCTTTTACATTACAGGTCAAAAGGACTTCAAAAGTGCAAAAATTTAATATGCATATGTGTATGTGTGTAGCTTTTATTTTGGTCTATATCTCTGGAACCACTCATCAAAAAAGTATAAAATTTACAAAATTTATAGCCCAAGACATTTCTCCCACACACCAATTTTCCATTGAGTTGAGGGGATTTTTTGTAAAAAAAAAAAAAAAAAAAAAAATTGGGTATAAGATAATAAATATACGTCCCCCTGGAATTTTATTTATTCCCTTTCACTTTTTTCTTTTTTTTTTAAGACATTTTCAGCATCTGAAGCAATTTATACTCCTTCCTAATTAATTTATATTAATTGGTAGACAAAATAATATTTTAATCCAATTAATGAAAAGATATTATTTTTATTTATTATATTATCAAAACAACATAAACTAAAAAAAAACAATCAACATAACTTGCTTGATAAGGTTGGAGAGAGGCCATCTCATATTTCTAGAGGATATGGTTAGCGATGGCTAAAAAGTGTTGCAACTTCCGTTGCCTTTTTTATTAGTTTACGAAAGCTCACTTTCAGAAATAAATGTCAAACTCTGCTAGCAGCCTATGATTGCAACGTCATAATGACGCGACACTCACTAACTAATCAGGCTGTGATAGCAACATTTTTGGATTATAATATTGTAGTGATATTTTTTATTATATTGTTCTAAGAAATAATTTTACTATTAAAAATAATTCCTTATTTTGCAAAATCCTAAAATAACAATGATAAGGAGGTTTTTTATATGAGGGAGAGGACTGAAGGTAAGTGCAATTGACTCTTAAATCCTAATAAAACCCAAAGAAGCCTAAGAATAATTATAAGATACATTAGTAAAATAAAAGCGTACTTTGATCTTTATGAACGTAATTCGCATGGAAAACTTTCGGCCCTTATTTTTAAATATCTTTATGTATACAAGTAATAAGGAAGCAATTAGCCGAGGTAATAAAGCTGCTAAGCTGAGGCGAAGGCAACTTAGGTTCGAATTCACCTCATGACAAAAATTTATCCATCAGTGATTCCTTCTCCGGGCAGGAATAGGCAGAAATAATTTGGTTCCAATTATTATTTAGTATTTTATTATTATTATATATCTACTTCTACTCTATTATATAAAAGATAATATCTGTCTGTTTGTAACGCATAGACTCCGAAACTATTGGACGGATTTTTCATTGAGTTTTTTCTAATGTGTAGAGAATTTTCCGGGGGTAGTTTTAGGCAGTAATTAATTCAGTTTATGGATAGGGAACACCCCTTTTTAGGGGGGATTTCATTTTAATAAGAAATTGAACATCTCCAAGATTTATGGACGATGGCATTTTTTAAGCATATAGAAAATTTTACAGAGCATGGTGGAAGTTATAATCAATTCAGATTAGGGGTAGAGAACCCTTTTTCACGAGGTCGAAAGCATAATTTCGATTGGAACTCGTTAATTTGGGCACCCGGATTTTTGAGATGAGGCTTACCCAGGGTATATAAATAAGAGAAAAATAAGATGAAACACTTCAGGAGACGTATGTGAAAAATGTCTGAACGAGTGAACCAGAGTCGCGTCAGGTAATTAAAGGGAGGAGCAAGCGGGTCCGAGTCAAAAAGTACACATGTAACAAATGTCTGAATTGAGTGGGCGAGAGTCTCGTCACGTTATTATTTACTGGTAATAATTTTTAAAAGATTTTGTTTTGTTTTTATAGTCGTTTCAATTATGACAATGATAATGACAAAAAAATAATACTTGAATATTTAATAATGACACAACTAATTAATAAAAAATTTTGACCACCTTAGTATATATAATTTTGGACTCGGATTCTTTCTATTATAAAAAGCGATAAAAAAGACAAAAGCAATTTTCGACAGGAGAGACAGGGGGTGCAAGGGGCGAAGCCTCCTGCCGAAGGCGAGCTGAGCAGCTAATTATATATATTATTATTTTGTATGCTTATTGCATTCATTTAGTGTAATGTATTTGCTCTTGGTATTCTAATCATATCAAAAGTGAGATTGCGAGATTTTGATGGATAATAGCCAATTGAGAAAACAATTAGAATATTTTCATGATGGTGTCTCTAACAAGTCACTTCAAAATATAGATTTTTTTTATCTTAATTACGTCAACTTTTACTCCACATCACCAAAATGAATGGGGATATTGATTCCATTTTTGAATTTTCTTTCTTTTTTATAATGAGAATGTACCTTTTTTTAATTTCTAATTTTTCTAATTTAAGGAAAATTGTTAAAAATCTTGGGTTCCATCACTCATAAATATAAGATTGTTTGCCAAACTGCCTATACTGTCAAATAAACATGTACAAATATAATGTGAAAATGAAACAACATCTGTATTTATATGACAATTTTGTTAGAATGAGCGTGACTTACCCTCGAAACGTCAAGGACAGGATATACATTTTTTATTTCAATCACCTGGCTGTTCTACGAGATTCCTGCTTACACTATCCAATTAAAAATCTACAGGCAACTCATATGGATTGTTAGAACCGGTTAATTATGAAAAAGCAATCCCTTACCCCTTATTATACAACTATAATAACACATCTTCTTTGTTACAAATATAAGTACTTGAAGACTGTTATGGCCAAATAGACGAAATAATGAACTGATTTACTCTATTTAAATCAGTTCACTTTCGTCCGCCAGGTCGCATTTTCCTGGCTGAATACTCGCCCTTTCCCCTCTCTTCTTGCATTGTCTCCCTCTCTTCTTGCATTGTCTCCCTCTCTTCTTGCATTGTCTCCCAACTAGGCAATTTTCATTTGGTCTTTACTTTTTTTCTATATTTTCGTCGGACCAAGTTTTAGGAGATTAATAGAGATATTTTTTGGTTCAACATTTAATTGGGTTGAAGTAGTACCTTCTTTGAGTATTAATCTTTGTTAATTTGTAAGTAGAAGAACATTTCATTTTTTTAAATTTAAAAATCCATTAAATGGAGATTTCATATTTTTTTTAGTTGCTGCTCTATATCACCTTTATTCAGGGTTGCGTGTGTATTATTTTGAAACCCCTTTGAACAAGGTTTTATTAATTTTATTTTTTTAATTAATTATTTGATTGGCGTTGGCGATTCCCCGGCGAACCTGGGCCTGCCTTTGTCGAGGAAAGGCACTTGGAGTTGTTTATTATTGAAAATTATATCTCAGCGAGTCCCGAGGTAAGACTCCTTACTCCTGGTATTTTTCGGGGCTTAACATTCAAAATTTAACTCCTATTTCCCCCTTATTTTTTAGGAGAGAGGGGAAATTTATTTCCAACCCCCTTTTGATACCACCCTTATTTTGGGTTATCTACTTTTGAAACTGCTGTCTTGTCAGCCACCTTTGTGGTCATCTAAGTCGACTACTACCTTTTATAACAACTTGCGGGTTTATTATTCTCATCGGACACGAGCTGAGGACCTGTAGAAGACAGCCAATCACTTCTTAGGCCCTATTACATTTTATATATTGAATTTATTTTTAATCATATCTTTATCATATTTTTGTATTTCATATTATAATTTATTTATCAAGTTATACAACTTATATTTTTATATATTACGAAAACTTTCTCTCTCACCAGAAATCCTTCCTTCACCTAAATAAACCTGAATATAGGGAATAAAAGAAATTGCAACCCCTTCTTCAGAATACGTGATGAATCTCCCTTGTTATTCCTTTAGGGCGTAAACAAAGACTAAGGTTCTCTTCATTTTTTTAAACTGATCAAGAAATAAAAGAGATTTTCAAAAGTGAGCTCTTTGAAGTTAGATATAATAAATAAATAATAAAAGAAGATAGAAAATAATTATAATTTATTCACTTAGAGGCTCACACCTAGTGAATATGTGAATGGCGACCACGAATTCCCTGAGCTAAGATAGCATTTTTCCTTGAGTTTGTGAGAGAGTTCTTTTGTTAACATACAGGTACAGACAGGCATATCATTTTGCGAAACTCATTTCTATTTTCTCCTAGCTTTATAAAAAATATATAGTGAGATAGTATTGCGATTGCAAGAAAAAACTAGATTTAGAAATATCAACGCAAATACACGTTTTGGTCTCCTGTGAATCTAAAAAATAGGCCTTGCAAAATCGTGTGTGTGTGTGTGTCAATGAATAAACTTTCTCAAAAACTAACATAAATACGTGGCTGAAACTTTCTATTTAAGCTACCGTCGCATGCACCTAGAAAGTTTTGAATAAAATCGGCTAATAAGTACTAGTACTTTACTCATGTGCTTTTTTAAATTTTTTTCGATTTTCTCAAAATTCGCTCTAACGATTTTGTTTAAAATTCATATATCAATTGATGGCTACTGCTTACCTCGCTTGCGCTGACTGGGACTGTCGCCAATCTCTACTCTAAACGATGGAATGGCTTGTATTTGCCCATCATGGGCCAATGTGCCCGACGCAAAAAATCTGGTGTGACAACACATCACTCATCTTTCCTTTGGTGGTTGTAGCTGGTTGAGTGGGTGTCCTAAGTTGGTTAGCTTACTAACCTCCATTGGTCCCTATCCAGCTGACTCAAGTCGAGCAGAGGGCACCACTGGAAATCTCGCTTGAGAGCTAACACTTGCAGGCTAGGTATGTCCCTTCGGGTCGAGTTGAAGAAGCTCGGCCATCTAACCCCATCTCAGGGTGAAGGGCGCTGATATTAAGAGGTAATGGGAACCGAGGGTCTGGGGTTACCAGCCACTTTCCCTCCTAATATACCCGGTTTTCACACTAAGGAAATTGCCTAGGATTTAAGGGTCACACCCACTGCCGAACCCTCGACCGGTGACGCGCGGTCTTCAGCCGCGATAGCGCCCCTAATGCTTCCTCCTCATACCAGAACGTTCTACGAAGAGGTGACTCTAACCAGATAGAGGGCAGCAGGACAACAGACCATACGACGACGACTAGTTAGTCGGGCACCGCTGCCCCTACGGATGTCTGTCCGCATTGTAGGCAGTCATTCGCATCAGCCCGCGATGTTGAGACCCATATTAGCAGGATGTAGAAAGATCTTGCCAATGCGGCCATCGTTGTACTAACAATGAAGAAAAGAAGACGGATCGATGAGGAGCTTCGTAAGCTGGCTACAAGGGAGGTGGAGGTTCTCTGCTTCTATGAATTGCCTCATTCATAGAAGCAGAGAACGCTTCATGAATCAATACCTGCTTCCTCGTGATCTGGTGGAGATGCCAGTAGCACAGTTCGCCAGTAAGTCGGCGCTCCGGCTTCGTCCTCGGCTGGCCCACTGCCTGCTCCCACTGCCATCCCATCCAGTCAGTGCTCCTTATTCTCTCCCGGGCCGCGGTTGAATCCTGCATCCCCGGAGGCGTACATTCGTGTCCATCTTCCAGATCTTGTCCCTGCTATGGGTTGGTTGGTGGATGCGGCTGAGGCCACTTTGGCATGGTTCTCCAATGCGGATAAACTTTTAGTTGCCTGACTGAGGGCGGGTATTCCCGCCTTACAACAGCAGAACATCCCATAAATACTCTAAAACACCTCCTCCTGATCCTCCTGTTATGACCTCGAAAAGAACTGCTCGCATACGTGAGAATGCCAAGCTCCAGACCCTTTGGTCTAAGGTTAAAAGATCCAGTGTCGCTCACTACGTCCTGGATCCTGAGAGCTACAAGTCCAACTCAAGATTCTCTCTGGACGAGCAGGTTTCTTTCAGGGGGGCCGGTTGTTTCGACATCGGGTGGCTAATTCTCCATTCCAACCAACACCAATAGGGTCGGTCAGACGTCCTCTCTTCGATCAGACTATTTCGCTGGCTGTGTGCCAATCGCCCAATCCCATCAGCATCAACGGACCGGTTGATTTACAGGTGCGTGACTGGAAGATCCCTCCGCTTCTCCATTCTATTGTCCTGAATATCATTTACATCCTTGATCCTATTCCCAAAAACTTCCTCCTCTCCCGCACGGTGTTGATACCCAAAGTTCCCGAACCATCACACCCCAATCAATACCGTCCTATTTCAGTTGCAAGTGTCCTGATTAGGCACTTAAATAAGATCCTTGCCTCACGCGTCAGCGATTCATGCCCATTTGATGAGCGCCAAAGGGCTTTTCGCTCAGTTCATGGGTGTGCCAAAAATGGATCCATTCTTGCCTCGGTACTCGATGAAGCACAGCGCAAAAGAAGCCTTTTGAATATGGCCCTATTGGACATCTCAAAGGCTTTTGACAATGTCTCTCACGAAGCGGTGTTACATATTGGGCGTAGTGCCGGACTTCACGAGCGCTTTGTCCGATACCTCGAGAGAACCTACCAGACGACTTTTGATGTCCTGGGACGGAGATCTAGTGTGGACCTCCAGATGCGAGGTGTGCGTCAGGGTCCTCTTTCGCCCATTCTCTTCAATCTGATGATGACGGTCCTGGCCAGTGTTGACCTCGATGTGGTTTTTGATTTTGGTGATGAATGTGTCGAGGTCTCGGCATTTGATGACGACCTTGTGTTCATCGCTGAGACGGAGTCGAGCCTACAATATAATATCTCTGCGCTAGAGGGCGTAATGAAAGGTTTTGGGTTGTTCCTTAATTCCGATAAATATAGGTCCCTGTACGTCGTGCGTGCTATCAAAAACTGGAAAAGTCAAAGTGGTGGACGAACCAATAGTGGAGCTCTTATCGGGCCAGCGCTTGCGACTGATTAGGGTAAATGAAGCATGACGGTACCTAGATGTGTTCTTTACACATCCAAGTGCCCTCCCGGTCTCCTTTGACCTGAAAGACACTATCGCTCGCCTGACAAGAGCTCCACTATGGCCACAACAACGTTTGGAGATCCTTAGGGGTTGTCATTCTTGGAGAACTGCACCGGCTGACTCTGGAGAGAGTCAACATACAAACTTAATAGAGGTTGATCGCGTGATCAAGACTGCCATCAGGAAGTGGTTTCATCTCCTGCGCGATGCGACGCTTGATTTTTCCATGCTCCCATGCGTGCTAGGAGCTTTGGCATTCCCTCTTTAGAGCTGTTCGTCCCTAGGCTCATTTAATATTTTTAATTTGAGAAAATTTGTTAAATATATTTTATTTCTATTGTTTGTTATATTATTTCAAATTCTTAATCTTATTTTGATAATTTTTTAGTGTTATTGACCAAATCCAATAGAATTCACTGAATCGCTCAAATTGTAGCTAGTTTCACTTTGTAATGAAGGTTCCCTATGCCCTGAGAAGCCTCGCTCTCACTCGATGTTCAAGAATCAAGCAGTCATTTCCCTCTATTAGGGATTTTAAGGATTTCACCACGTGTGATGAATGTAAGATTAATAATCTCCCAGTTGGAGTTATTAACTTTACCCGCTGTTGGTGGGAAGACAAGTGATCTTGCCTGTTAAAACAAACTGCGTTTTTGGCGTTCAAACATCTATCGTAAGTTGGTCAATGTCTTCTTTTGATATAATATCATTCAATTAGTAATTTATTTAAATTTTCCCTTGCAGAAAAACCAAACAGATCAGTTCTGTTCTGATATTTACAGACAGGCAGACAGTCCAACAGATGCACAGTCTTTAGCGGACTAGTTCTGATATTTTACAGTTTATCAGTCTTTACCGACCAGTTACCATATTTGAAGTCAGACAATTATTCATATTTTATCAGACAGGTTCTGATATTTACAATCCGGAAGTCAGTGTTTGAACACGTTCAAATAACCAACATGCACTAGTTGCGTCCGACTTCGGGTATTTCCTACCCTCATTTCTTCGAGGCGGTGTCGCTTAAAGCGCCAGCAACAGAATCCTTCTCCGACTATCAGAAATTTTATTTGATAACTATTATATTTATTTCTCTATTATTTCGCATTTACTAGTTTTATGTTAAACTGTTAATGTTTTATTTGGGCCGCAAAACGAAAGAATACCCTTTTTGGTGAAATAGTTAATTTTTTAATAATTTTTTCCATCAAGTTGAAACTCGTTCCTTGTTTCCAAGTGATTTTGTAAACTAGGAATTTAACTGTAAATTTATTTAAAATAAGTTTCTCGCCTTTTGTTTATATACTAGTGTTTAAAAGATTTTAATAAATTTTATATGGAAATTTTATTTGGAAAAGCTTGTTTTATTTAATTTGTTTTCTGTTTTAACTTATTCTTTTTTGCCACATAGATAAACACCGTTTGTTTAGTTTTTAAGGAAAATCAAGAATATTGAAATTCGTTAAAATTTCTAAGAGTTTTAAGCGTGGTGAGAACCTGTAATTAATTTTTAATTTCTTCGAAATTATATATATCCTTGTGCAGAAATCATTCGGATTCTTTAAAAAAGATTGGGGCACCCCTCAGTCTATAAATTCTATTTGAAAAATTCCATCCCGTTTGATTGAGCATGTCTCAATTATTTTGAAATTCTATTTTTAAACTTATACAGGTATGGAACGCCCTTTTTAAGGGGAAATGGGATTTCATTTTCCTAAGAAACTGAATATCTCCGAGATTAATGGACGAATACTCATGGGATTTTTTTCCGATGTGTAGAACATTTTCCGGGGGAGGTTTTAGACTATGATTAATTCAGATTAGAGGTAGAAAATCCCCCATTTCAGGAGGTGGAAAATTTCGTTTTGGAGGAATTAATTTCGGCACCTGGATTTTTGAGATGAGGTTTCTCCGTGATATAAATAAGTAAAAAATAAGATTAAACACTTCTGGAGGTGTATTTAAAAAATGTCTGAAACTAGTGAAGTAGAGACGCGTCACGTGATTATTTACTGGGATTAATTTATAAAATATTTCCTTGTTTTTATACTAGTAAATTAAGACCAGAATAATTATAAAATAATAACACAAGAAAAATTAATAATAACACAACTAATTAATAAAACTTTTTTATCACTTTAGTCTAAGTTGGACTCATATTCCTTCCAATAAAAAAATAAAATATATGGTTTGATTCAGCATTTAATAGAGAATAAATCTGCCTTTTTTTAATTGTGCAACTTTCTGGGTGGTAGAGTTATTGTTTAAATACAAACATTTTGTCAATTTTGAAGACATTTCCAACTCGTTCATATTCTTCTGAAATTAATAGTTCATACATCTTTGGATACAGAATTCAACGTCACTCGGTTTTGATTTTAAAGTGCCTTTTCCCATCACCAGCTCTTCCATATAGACATCCAACTCTAATCCAAGGTAATAGAATCGTCCCGCATATGCCGCTTTCGCGCGACGAGTCAACGCGAAGATCATCCTGTTGTAGGGGGGCAATCTATCGTTGACATATATTTTTTAATTGTCCAACATTAGATCCCGTTTTACTTTTTTGAGGTTCAAAAATTCATCACGATCCTTATTATAAACAGACTTTACTGTGACCGCCCGTCTGCCATTTCCAGACTTGCCAAAACTGTGAGAAGTTTCGATCGCCTCCAGCAGCGCGAGTCTCATGCCAAGATGATGGGCAACCCTGATGTAGTAACAGTTGTCTCGCCCTGAGCTTCCAGCGCCCATGGATGTCCAGAGACCAGGGCGTCCTGCTCCAACTCTCAGTCCTAGACATTCGTTTTCCATCTCAAACCGTTCATTCTTAAGTTTCAATTGTCCTATATCCCCCAATGCCTGCTTATTTTTTCTTGCAGTGAGCTTATCAGGGCAGATTGCTCGTGGAATTTGGCGTGCAAAATTCCAATGACATCATATCTCCCTATTTATCTTCACAAGGGACCTAAGAGATTGTCTAGGAATAAGGAATTATCCTTGGATGCCGCTAGTTTTCCCCTCCCCCCCACTCCCGGGCTAACGATCTTGGCTTTGGAAGTGGAGAATCAAGTGTCACATTGATTTTAATACACTTATTGCATTTCCAACGCTTCGATTGCGCTTTCATGAAGTTTAAGTCCTCTTGAGGGATCTGGGCATATTTTAAATGCACTATTTGTGAACAGAGGGCACAGCTGATTACGGTTCCTCTAGCCAGTGTAAGGGAACAGATAAACTAATTAAATTGTCATGTTTTTGATAATATTAGATGTTAAAAATATAGAAATAAGTAGTACTTTTATTCAAGTTTGTTCAAAATATATTTATTATTTTAATATAAAAATCTCTCACAAGGGCGATATTCACCATACGCAGGATAAAAATTATAGAATCCAGGCGTAATCTGCAACAATGTGTGCAATACGGCAAAAATCCGGTGAAAAAGTCTTAAAAATATCGCCGAAACAAGGAGCAAGCAGGAGAGCACGCGAAGCACGTCCACATACAAGCACAGAGTGAGACCATTTTGCTAGACCCATTTTTTTTAGACTCAAAGAACCTCAAAACGTTTTTTTTTTTTTTTTTTTTTGCAATTTTTTACTCACTATATATTAAATATATAGATAAGAGAAAGTAAAAAGTGACTAAAACATGCTGAAATTTTCCAACGGCCTAGTGAGATTGCTGATCGTCATCGAAACTGGCGACCTTCGATCGTGAATTCACCGAAGAACATCAACAAGGTGCTCCACCAGATATTTAACATTAAAGGTTAGTTGCCTTAGTTGCCAATTAAATTTTGTTTTACTTTTTTTATCTGTATATTTGAAATATATAGTATTGCGATCGAAAAAAAGATGTTGAGATTTCAACGGAAATACACGTTTTTAGGTTCCTGAGTCTAAAAAATGCGTCTCACAAAATGGTTTGTCCCTCTCTCTCTTTTTATTTATTGTTTTATTTATTTTTTCTTATTAATGAAAATTCTAAAAATTCTATGTACAAAAATGTCCGTTCTAAAATGCCTATGTACTTTTCTCTAAGAGGCAATGCTTCAGAGAATATCATATAATAAATTCTAACTTGTAAATTGAACTAAATTGTGTGTGTGTGTGTGTGTTCTTGAAGGTTACTGCGGTTGGATCCTTATAGAATAGTATTTTAATTGGTTAATCCAGGTTGAATGTTAAGATTAATTCGACTTTGTTCTCCTTTACGAGCCATTATCAAGAGTGAGTGATATTTGAAATATATAATGAGAAAATATTGCGATAAAAAAAAATGATGTTAAGATTTCAGCTGAGTCTAAAAAATGGTCTCTCTCTCAAGTCAAGTTTGACCCACTTCACCACAAAGTCGTTTTTCTGTTCATTTATATAATTTGATCATTATTATTTATTTATTTATTTCATTATTTTAATTCACTATTTACTTAATCATATCATTTATAATCTCATCTCTCACTATTTATTTAATAATTTCATTATTTATCTCATTTATTTATCTCACTAATTATATAATCATCCCATTATTCATTCATTCATTTGTTTATATTATATTACACTACTTATTTAATCATGTGATTATTCATTTATCTATTTATCACATCCTCTCTTATTATTTATTTAATTAAATCATTATTTATTGATTCACCTATTACATCTCTTACTATTTATTTAATCATGCCATCAATCATTCATTTGTTTATATTATATTTCACTATTTATTTAATCATGTCATTATTCATTTATCTATTTAACATCGTCTCTCATTATGTTGAAGTAAAAATAGACTTATTAATTTTAATTTTCTTTAATTAATTAATTACTCCGAAATCCAAGTGAAAAATGGAACTCATTCATTTTTAATAATGAACTAATTAGGAAAATAATTTATTGTCGTAATTTTACTCGTTTAATAAACCACGTTTTATTTACAGGTAACAGAGTTCTAATTTTATGCATTAAAACGCTTCAAGATCAAAGCTTTCAATACTTATTCATCACATTATTTAATCAAATCATTATTTATTTATTCACTTATTACATCTCACTATTTATTTAATCATATCATTATTCATCTCATCTTCTCCTTCCATTAGTTATTTATTCATGCCAATATTCATCTATTTATTTATCTCATCTTTATTATATAATCATACACTTATCTATTTATTTTATCTTCTTTCACTATTTATTTAATCATATCATTATAAAATATTCATTATTGTTTATATCCTCATCACTAATTTATCTTATTTATTTGTTACCTTATTCATCTATTCATATTTCGCTCAGACATTCTCTTTTTATTTATTTATTTCATTTTATCTACATATATTTATCATCATTAATCGGTTTCACATTAGGGATATTGAATGGGATTCAACGGAGGAAACGACCTACATGTCTCAACAAGAGAGATGACCCAAGAAATCTCTCAACGGCCTGGAAACCGTTAATTTCAGAACAAACACACTCGAACAAAGCCGACCGGACCTGAACACTTCCAACGATCGAGCGTCCGTTAAACTCACTTCCAACGGTCCGTTGGACTCCAAACGAATATACCCGAACAAAGCCCATTGGACCCCATACCCCCTCCACCCCCTCCACTTCTTCCAGAGAGCCTATAAAAAGAGTGACTCGCTCAACAACCAGTCACTTGAGCCCTCAGAGCGAAATCCAAACCACCGCCACATCCACATTCACCAACCAAACTTGGGGACTAGCAAGATTGTGACCCCGAAAACAAAAACAAAACACCTCCACCATCACTTCCTAACACAAAACTCTTGAAAATGGTTCCAAAAGGAGAACCGAAACGTCGAGTGAATCTCAACAATCAACGCGGGCCAACCCGGGAAAACATTATTCTACATATATATATATATGGATGGCTGTACACAGATCAGAGATATGTGGAGAGGAAGGAAGTCTACTTTTATTATATAATGCCATCATCAGTCATTAGAGCTGAAATGAACAACAAATTTAAAAAAGAACTTTACAAAATAAATTTAAAATAATAACTTACATTGTATTCAGATTCCATGTATAAGACAGGTGTATATACAACAACTCTATCTGCAATTTCGTCTTATACATGAAATCTGCATATACTGTAAGTTATTATTTTAAATTTATTTTGTAAAGTTCTTTTTTAAATTTGTTGTTCATTTCAGCTCTAATGACTGATGATGACATTATAATATAAAAGTGTAAACGAAATATTTTGGGAATTTTATTTCGAAAAAGGCTACCCTACTGGCTGGCTTCCTACCTTTTCACATATCTCTATGTACGTATATTTATGTGTATATTCTTCATATCAGAAATTGTTTAAAAAATAGGCAGTGAAGTTGCAACACTTTCCCACACCTTTTAGACATTGCTAACTTTATTTAATGAGAATAAAAGATGATCTCTCTACAAATGGAATATGCAAGTTATATTAAGTGAATTTTTATTCTTTTTTTTATGTTATGTTTGTATAAATAAATATCTTTTCATTAATTGATTTAAAATAAATTATTATATTGGCTACCAATTAATATAAATAAATGAGTCTAAATGGCCTCAGATGCCGAAAAAGACTCTATAAACAATTAAAAAAAAAAAGAAAAAATTCAGAGATGAAATAAAATTCCGAGTTTTCTCCCCATGATGACGTATATTTATCATTTTATACCCAGTTTTTTTTTTTTTTAATAAATCCGCTCCCATTCAACAGATTTTTATGAAAATTGACCCAGAGCTGCATTTTTACTGCCCTCTGGAAACCGATTTGCTTCAAATTGTAAAACTTTCTTAGGCTACTACCTAGGGCTATAAAGTCGATGAGTAGTTCCATAGATATAAGCCAAAATAAAAGTTACACATACCATACACATATACATACGTACATTAAGATTTTTTTGTATTTTGAGGTCCTTTTGACCTGTAACGTAAAGATATTTTTAAAAATTGGGAGGTTAAATTTGACAAAATCATAAATTGGACAGCAAAATCGGTCTTATTTTAAACTGTTTTTCGGTTGAATTTAGATCATTGGTTGAATATTTGGGTAGAATAAGTCCACTTTAAGTAAGGAGAAAAGGTCGGATGTTTAGCAGCCCTATTTGTAATAGTGGCAAGCAGGCAAAGCAGGCAGCAAGATGGAAAGAGAGGGGTCGGTAAGGAGACGTCAGCGGATGCTTCTCTCTCAGGCGGCTTTTCCAAGGCCAACGGGTGGCTCCCCTCCGGCCTGCATTCCAAGTCAGCACTCACACGCTTCTCTTCAGTTCATAGGGTGTTTGCAAGCACAACTCACCAGCATCTCTCTCTCTTTCTTTTATTCTCTTACTTTTCTATTCTTTCTAACTGCTTTTGATTACTTTTCAACAATATTATTTTAAACTAAAATTATAACATAGAGAAATGTACAGTGATTTTGATAAGAAATACCTTTCATATCAGTAAGGATATTATTTATGACACAAATTAAATTAACAAAGTAGATGGTACAACAATATTTGGAAAAAACTTAAAGAGGGGGTATCATTTTCATAGTCCGATTCTAGCCAAAACGTCAAAATTTAAATTGAGAACAGCGCCCGTTCTAGCGCTTACGTCGCCCCGGACAAAAAGACAAATTGCCGCCCCTTAAGAATATGTATATTTTAAATAAAAGTACATATTTTTTATTTTCAATAAAAATCAAATCAACGCACTGTAAATTTTTAGCGGACGAACAAATCGATATGTGAAATTTTCTATTAATTGAGTATTTAACACTTCAATATTTTTCTCACACTAACAGCCAAAATAGCGCCCCTAATTTTTGGCGCCCCGGACAAATGTCCGGGTTGCCCGCCTCTAGAGCGGGCGCTGATTGAGAATAAAAAATTCCCACAATTTACCAAAATTTTAATATAATTTGCCCTCTCTCCCCAAACAAAAAGTTGAAGTAACACCTTTATTTTTAATGTTTATTAGTAGGGTCCAATAATACTATTTTATCAATGATAGTAAAATATTTAATAAATCATATATGACTAATCATATTATTTTTTCAAAACAACTTGCTATGTTATATCAGAGATTTTGAAATGAAAATTTAAATTTAAAATCACGCGTACATTCGCGATTATCTCCACACCACTTCTAAAGTCATCTTAGTTACGGACATCATATAAGAACTCGAACCAATATTTATAGTTTAGACTTTATACGTATTCATATGAAAAATTCTGAATTTACCAAGTCAAAGTAAGTCGCCTTCACTATTAAATGGCAGTTTTGATGATTTTATGGTCAGTTAAAACTGATCCTTTCAAATGTTTTATTTCAATTATCTCACCTGGTTTTACTATTTTTGAGTTTTAATATTTTCAAAAAGTAAAGTCTTAAATAAATACAAAAATAAAAAAATAACAGACTTACACGAAAATTTCTAAATCATAATTAAAAAAAGATTTTTATTTACTTCCTTAATAAAAAAAATTAAATATGGGAAAGAGATAAAAATTTAGAAACATTGGTTTTCTAGCAAAAAGACATCTTCAAATATGCAAAAAGTTAATTACAATTTACAACATTAATTAATAGAATTTAAATAATTGCTTAAGAATATAATTACATAGTGGATTAGAAAAAAAAAATAAAAAATTTTTATGTCTGATTTAATAAGTAAAAAAATTATTTTTGGAAATATAGATTTTGTTCTGTCTTATTCAGCAAACGCGTTAAAAAAATATTTTGACCGGGTGCATTAAAAATCTCCTACCATAAAAAATATACTCTTTATTATTCTGGTGTGATTAAAGAATTTAAATAAAAAATTTAAAAATATAATAACAGAAGGGAGAAGAAACATTTTAAGAAAATAGAATTTTAGATTTTTATTTTAAACCTATTAGTAAAAATTTTAGGCTCTCACGGAATTCGTCCATAGTTTGCGTCCATGAGTATTTTAATTTTAAATTAATTATCTCTTTATTAGGATTTCAAATTGACTACTAAGAGCACACGAATAAAGACTAAATGACCATTTGCGTCATTCGGATATAATTTCTTGGTTGATCTGTCACTTAGGGGTTGGAGAATTTTTTAATATTTTACATTAAACCAATGAAGGAAAAATTTATATTATGAATATCAAAAAATGTCGCTTAGTTTATAACACCAAAGAAAGTACCAACCTTCAAACGATATATGTCAAAATTTCATGACAATGCAACCATTAGTTTACAAGTTACATTGGTTTAGTGACGCTACTTTTGTTATTTTCAAAACAATGAAAAAAATGAATTTCGTGTGTTGATTAAACACTGTTTTTTTTTAATGGGAAAAAATACCGTTCAAGCAAAGCTCAGTTCCATCGAAAGCAACCGTCGAACGTTGGTTTACTCAGTTTAAACGTGGCCGTACAAACACCGACGGCACGTCACGCTCTGGTCGCCCGAATTCGGCAGTTATTCCAAAAAACATAAAAAAAAAGTGCACAAAATCGTTTTGGAAGACCGTAAAGTGAAGTTGCGTGAGATAGCTGAGACCTTAAAGATATCAGAAGCAGTGTATATATTATTTTGCATGAACATCATATTTGTCTATGAGAAAGCTGTGTTCAAAGTGGGTGCCGAGTTTGCTCACACTGGACCAAAAACAGCAACGCGTCGATGATTCAGGATGTTTGGAGCTGTTTAACCATAATAAACAGGATTTTTTTGCGACGTTATGTGACAAGGAATGAAACATGGATCCACCACTATACTCCAGAATCAAATCGTCAGTCAGCTGAGTGGACAGCAACCGTTGAAAGCCGTCTGAACCGACTAAAAACGCAAATGTCGGCCGATAAGGTTTTGGCCTCCGTATTTTGGGATGCGCAAGGTATTTTATTCGTCGACTATCTTGAGAAAGGAAAGATCATCAACAGCAAATATTA
>JAAAKE020014007.1:0-10703 GCA_010014785.2 Anisolabis maritima
GATTTTTCTGGTCCTTTTGACTTGCTTTTTTGAATACCCAGTTCTTGCGTAACAATTACTGCTGTACTGTAAGCAAGCTGATTGGTTTGCTCCAAGGATGTTATTGGAATTGTTGCTAATATCATGTTCACATCTTTCATTATTGGTGCAAGGTCTTTTTTTGGCACCACTTTTAATGCTGGCAATCTTTGTCTTTCTGCAGATTATTATTATTATTATTGTATTTACTAATTCGGATGCGAGGAATTTATTGCGCTAGGTCTCATCTTTGGGAAAATTCGTTCAACCCCTATAAAGATTTAGATGATTTTTTCTCATCTAACAATTTTGATGTAATTTGGTATATTTACTAATTCGGGTGGAAAGAATAGTTTGCACTAGGTCTCACAACCTTGGGAAAATATATTTAGTGTTTCTGTTTGGTGGGGCTTATTTTGTACGAATGACCATATCGTTCCGTCTTATGTTTAAATGGAAAATTTCTAACTTTGAAAGTTCTATATTATTGACACTTCTATACCATTAAAAAAAAACCCGAATGACGTTCGGACTCGAGGTATATATAATATGTAGGAAAATAATGCGATTGCATATAAAATAGATTTCGAGATTTCAACGGAAATACTCGTTTTAAGATTAAGTGAGAGAGAGAGAGAGAGAGAGAGAGAAATATAGCCACCCTTTAAGTCTAAAGAAAAATAAAATTTAAAGATATAGATAAATGACTTTTTCAGTTAAAATACATCAATGTATCGTATCGAAATCGAGGCAACATTCCTCGTGATCATAAAAAAATAAATGTTATTAATATATCTACAAATATAACTATATTTATATAATAACCCCCTATAAATATTATTAGAAAACAATATTTCTCAAAAACGAAGAAAGGTTCGAGATTCAAACTTTATATTTAAGCTAGGTATTCTCATCACTTGATCATCGAAGCTTTTCAAAAATTCGGGCACCGGGTATTAGTATTTTACTGAGGTACTTTTTTAGTTTGTTCCGATTTTCTCAAAATTTGTTTTAACGATTTTGAATAAAAACAAAAAAAAATAATATTAATATATATATAGATATATTAATATATTAATATAACGCAACACTCAATAAGTCCCGAGACTGATACATAGATGGCGCCTTTAATAAAAAATCCATATGATTTTTAGAAAGTACCAACCTTCAAACGATATGTGTCAAAATTTCATGAAAATCCGACCATTGGTTTACAAGTTACAGTGATTTTGGTAACGCTACTTTTTTTATTTTCAAAACAATGTAAAAAAATGAATTTCGTGTGTTGATTAAACACTTTTTTTTTATGGGAAAAAAAGCAAAGCTTGAACGGTATTTGATAAGTGTTATGAAGACTCTGTTCCATCGAAAGCAACCGTCGAACGTTGGTTTACTCAGTTTAAACGTGGCCGTACAAACACCAATGATGCTGAACTCTCTGGTCGCCCGAATTTGGCAGTTATTCCGGAAAGCATAAAAAAAAGTGCACAAATTCGTTTTGGAAGCCGTAAAGTGAAGTTGCTTGAGATAGCTGACACCTTAAAGATATCAGAAGGCAGTGTATACACTATTTTGCATGAACATTTGTCTATGAGAAAGCTGTGTCCAAAGTATTCAAGGATGCCGCCCTTGCTCACACTCGACCAAAAACAGCAACGCGTCGATGATTCAGAGCGCTGAATGGAGCTGTTTAACCGTAAACAGGATTTTATTCATCGACTATCTTGAGAAAGGAAAGACCATCAATAGCGAATATTACATGACATTATTGGTGCATTTGAAGAAAGATATTGCGAAAAAAAACGGACCCAAATGCAAAAGAAAAAGTGCTCTTTGCACCGTGTTACAAGTCGTTGGCTATGATGGCAAAATTGAAGGAATTGGGCTCCGTATTTTTCTAGTTATGTTAGAATTTTTGGGCCTAAGCAAATTCGAAGAAAACATGTTTAGTTCATAGGAACTGGTGATAACTATTTATCTGATTATACAAAAGTGCTCACAATTGGCCACAAGAAACTTACGGAGATCGCAGGTTCCCCACCTATGAGACAAAACATTTTATACAAAAATATTCGAAATCATATATTCATAATTCGTAGAAATCGAATAGTAAACTTATGAAGTGAACAAGTTGTTTTTTTACAACTAAAACTAAATATAAAAAATGCCGCCCAAAAATATGTGTCGCCCGGTGCGGCTGCCCGGGGGGTCCCCCCTAGGTATGCCTGCGTTGGAAGCAATCGATCGATATTTAATATTATAATTATATAGGGAAACGAGTGTTGTATTAGTTTGTGCGAAGTGATGTTCAAATAATGTAGTTTATATAGTAAAATCCAATACTATCATCCATATCAAATTTTTATAAAGATTCAGATCTTTATTAATGGTAATTTGCTAATTTTAAACCGAATCTAAATCATGGGATCGCAATATAATTATACAGTTTATAACCTAAAATAGCCCTACATGACATTATTGCTCCATTTGAAGAAAGAAATTGGGAATAAAATGGACCCAAATGCAAAAGAAAAAGTGCTCTTTGCACCGTGTTACAAGTCGTTGGCTATGATGGCAAAATTGCACGAATTGAAGTTTTGCTTTCTTAACCACCGTATTCTCCGTATCTGGATCCCAGCAATTATTACCTGTTCGCAGACCTCAAAAAAATAGTCCAAGGAAAGAGATTTGCGTCCAATGCTCAGCTCATAGCCGCAATAAACGCCTATTTTGAGTCCAAAGATAAATCGTTCTACAAAAATGGCATCGAAATGTTAGAGAAGCATTGGAATGAATGTATCACTCTTGAAGGAGACTATGTTGATGAATAAAGTCGGCTTTTGCAAAAAAAAAAATGTTTTTTTAGTAGTTAGCCTCGGGACTTATTGAGTAATATGTTACAGTCGAGTATTTTATAGAATCTTAAGGGATACATTACCTTCTCCCCTTTGAATTTATTTTAATTTTGGCTACGCTCATGGGAATATTATATAATTAAAACCATGGCTGCCTCCACCGGTTCTTTCAATGCATTAATTCGCTCTTTGCACCGTGTTACAAGTCGTTGGCTATGATGGCAAAATTGCAGGAATTTAAGTTCGAATTGCTTTCCTATCCACCGTATTCTCCCGATTTGTCTATGGCCGGTTCAAATAATAACACATAGGACAGAAATTAAAGGCAATTTGCAAAATATCTGTTATATTTTGAAGTTATCTCATTGACATTGAAATATCCACATCAACTGATTAAAGGCCTATCCAAAATGTTTTTTTTTTTGCTGAAAGTCCTCCGGGTTCACGAAATGGGAAATTTTCAGGAATTTTTTTTTTTGCTTATATTATTCTAATAAGCAAAAAAAAATGTATCAAAAATTATTTGCGTTTGAAACGCTTAGAATTAGCCTATGAGTCAGCAGTCGGAAATTCTATTGCTTATGCCCCCTGCCTCCTGCTACCAAGTAAATTTGATACTGGGGAATGTAAAATCAGGGAGAGAGATCTGCCTGCTGAATAAAAGAACAAAAAGAAGATAAAATAATAAAAAATTAATTTAATAAAAAAAAAAAATAATAATAATAATAATAACAATATAAAATTTAAGGGAATTTAATATGGTGAAGTAAAAAAAAAAGGATGGCAATAATGAATGAAGGTGGTCGCAGTTGAGAGCAGGACCTTCCTTCGCTCTCCCACAGCTGTTCTATGCATTTTTTAGTTAAAGTTAGCGGTCGGCTAGATAACTCTCCGTCAATGATGATGTAGATGATGAGTGCAGAAGACTACAGCCTTAGTCGTAGCCGGTCTTCTCCGTATATAGGAGGCGATGGCAGACAACGGGGACCTTCTTTTCGGCCGTCTACCAAGAAGAATGTGTCGATGGTAATCTCTGATGGCGAGGTATTGAGTCAACCGTCCGCTCAGTCTTCTCGTTGTAGTCTCCACGACGACCACCGTTTAATAAATTCTCTAGGTAGTAGCGACCTTCGCTTAATTAATACTCCTCATTGGAGGAAGGCTGCTCAGGCGAAGAATAAGGAGTAGAAGATTAGGATGTGGATAACATTTCCATTTTATATATTTTTTAAAAAATATTTTGATAATTTTATATCATAATTTCTTAATAATTATTAATTCATTTTTTTTTTCCTATAATTTTTAAAAGTTCTTAAAATATTTAAAATAAAATAATCTGTTTTTCCAGAAATTAAAAAATATATATATGTTTCACAAGAAATTTAATATTTTTAATTTTATATAAAAAAAAAATGTATGACAAAATAATCATCTCCCACATGTTCCTAGGCCCTTAGGCCAGCAACTCTGCGAAGCTCTTTATATGTAGGAAGAACATTTTTATAACTAAATAAATTATTTAATATAGATTTCGAGCAAATTAAGAATTCATGCAAGTTACCCATTAATTGAATAATCACTAATTGTTTAATAATTTAATAATTTTCCCTTTGGAAATTTTATTTGACCTTTTTTACTTTTTTGATTTTGAGTTCTATTTGTAAAACTAGTGTCATAGATAAGGGGAGTATTAAATAAATAAATATTTTCAAAAACGAAATTTGGAATTCGATCCGATCATCGAACTGCTATCAAAATCTATGCAGCACAATTAAAATTTGTTATTAATTTATATTCATTCGTTGTGATTAATATTTAATAATAAAAGCAATAAATAAATTCATATTTTTTTTTTTTATATTTAACTCGTTAGTAATTAAGACGTTATTCTTTAGCCCTGGACCAATTTCCATAACAATCCACATAGTCGGAGTGTATTTATGAAAGAAACTCTGGAAATTTATTTATTTTTTTTGATTTTTTTTTTTCTTTTTTTTTTTATAAGTATTTTTCGGCATCTGAGCCATTTAGACTTAGACATTAATTATTTATATTAATTGGTAGCCAATAAAATATTTTAAATTTATTTAATGCTCTTATACAAACAACATAACCTATAAAATAACAATTAAAATCAACTTGACAGGATGTGCATAGTCGGTATGGTTGTGGAGGGGCCTTCTTATATTACCAGAAATATGATTAGCAATGTAAAAAATTGGGAAAGTGTTGCAACTTCTTTTTATCCACCTACTATACGCCTATATATGAATTATATATATAAATGCAGGGTAAATTCTATATTTTAAAATCAAATGAACAACATATGAAAAAAATAAAGAAAAAATTATCAGGAGAAAACGAGGTTTTCGTGACCATTTTTCATCTTCTCTTTAACTTTTGCGCCCTTCGCGTTCTCGTCTTTTGTCTCATATGCAAGAGGACTCAAGAATTTTCTCGTTTCAGAGTGAATGACTATTTTATTTACGAGTGATAACTTAATTTGTAAAGAAGAAAAAGTTTATCTACCAGTTAATTCAATATGTAATCCAGCATTACGACAATTTAGAATCAGTGGATGATAAATTGGGCAAACAATTTCTAAAGAAAGGAAACAAGTCTCTCATTTAATTCTTAATAATTATGACTGATATTTTTTTTTTATATATTCTCTTTATTTTTTCCTTATTTGCATAGTTCTTATCATATAAAATAATTTTTAAAAATATAACATTTTTTTCTTCCTTTTTAACAATTTGGCGAAAAATTCTCCAAAAAAATGTCATTTGAATTTAGTATTTCATGAAAAAAATTGTTAACATAAAATTTATTAAATATTTTTTAAATGATCTTACCATTTTTGAAAATTTGTTTAAAAATGAAAAAATAAAACAATATATATAATAAAACATTTTTTCCTCATAAAATAAGCAAAACATCCAAAATAATATCATAGAGTGCCTAAATACGTTCGTTTTATGCTTGCTGGAAGGCAACCCAAATAACCAACTCATTTCTATGAATTTCTTAAGAGCTCCTTTAAAATGGACCACGCGTGCGAAATTGTTAAATCTTCCATTTCAAATAACAATTGAGCATGAGTAGTCCGGAGGTCTGAAGCAATTAATCGAAAAATTCATTAGTGAGTTGAGTTGCTAATCTTTCAGCAAGGGAAAATTAATTAATGTAATCAATGATGTATACTAAACGGAAAAAAGGACATATTTAAGGGGTTACGGAGGTTGGAACAATTTTAAACAGTTACGCACAGGGTCTTAGGCCAAAAATTCATTTCCTGAAGAAGGGTCATGAATAGACAAACTTTGACAATTTTGTAAGCAAGTATCATCCTATATTATCAAAATTCAAAAATTCTCTAATAGACGATATTTTTTAAAAATTGTATATCATTTGACATCTAACCTCATTAATTGTAATTTAAAAAATGGTATCGATCTTTACAGTTTTTAATGTGCTGAGATTTAAGATTTAAGAGGCCTCTCTCTTAACACCTAACATGATGTACGTTTATCAGACGTTAGTGACATTTTGGACAATTATGAATACCAATCCTATAAAAGATGGTTTAAAAAACAACTTATATCATAAATTTCACCCCAATATTTTTAGAAATTAGATTTTCTTAAGAAAAAATCACAACTCCCAGACGCTAGACTTATTAATTTAATTGATAAGATAACACCTGACTATGTAATTAACACTTTAAATTTCGATCCTAAATGGGTATCACCTATACAAAACAAGGTGTTAATACATAAGAATATTATCAAATGTATTGTATATCAGAGTGTGCTGTGAATAAATATCACCAATAATGAATTTGATGACTTGCAAAAAGTCTTAAAAATAATAGGACCTAAAAAAATTTCTAACTTCATAACAAATTACAGTTTTATTTTTAGAAATTTTTATTGTAATGGTTACTCTCGTGGGATTAATTTCTGATATTAATAAAACGATGAAATATTAGAAATTAAATCCAGAAATCACTTTTGTATAATCAGATAAATAATTACCACCAGTTCCTATGAACTAAATATGTTTTCTTCGAATTTGCTTAGGCCCAAAAATTCTAAAATGACTAGAAAAATACGGAGCCCAATTCCTGCAATTTTGCCATCATAGCCAACGACTTGTAACACGGTGCAAAGAGCACTTTTTCTTTTGCATTTGGGTCCGTTTTTTTTCGCAATTTCTTTCTTCAAATGCAGCAATAATGTCATGTAATATTCGCTGTTGATGGTCATTCCTTTCTCAAGATAGTCGATGAATAAAATACCTTGCGCATCCCAAAATACGTAGGCCACAATCTTACCGGCCGACATTTACGTTTTTGGCGCTTCGGACAGCTTTCCCCGGCTGCTATCCTCTCAGCTGACTGACGATTTGATTCTGGAGTGTAGTGGTGGATCCATGTTTCATCCATTGTCACATATCGACGCAAAAAAATCCTGTTTACGGTTAAACAGCTCCAAACAGCACTCTGAATCATCGACGCGTTGCTGTTTTTGGTCCAGTGTGAGCAAGTGCGGCACTCTTGAACATTTTGTGGTGTTGTTGGGAACTGACGTCCGCTATCGGTGTTTTGGTAGTCTTGCCCGGGCATTTCTTCGTTGATAGGGTGTGGATAGGAGGGGGTCTTCCGATGTTCTCGGTAGTCCAAATGATACACAGAGCAAGGGTATTGTTGCTTTTATTCCGATCGTAATATGTACAAAAGAGCGATATTAAGACTAACCGGGATTATGCTAAGAGATAGAGAATCTCCTCTCGGACAACCGGTCAGAGGCTTTCGAGAGAAAGCACCCTCTACCTCCCGGCAGGGGTCGGACTGAGGATGAGAATCCTCGTGAGAGCGAGTGGAAGGTCTTTATGTACTAAATTTAAGCCTTAGGTCAGCCAATTTTGTCTGTTTCTAGGTGAGCTTAACAAACTATTCTTACTCGCGTAATCTCTCAAATGGCTTAGGTTTGCATTTTCTGTGGTCGATTGCGCGCGTAAGCCTATTGCTCAATTTTGGCTTTGCCAATTGTTTTTATTTTTCCGAAATTTGGTCTTTTCTCTCTTAATAGTCATGTTGCAGTACAGATGTTTGTACGGCCACGTTTAAACTAAGCAAATCAACGTTTGACGGTTGCTTTCGAAGGAGCAGAGTTCCCATAACACTTATCAAGCCATGCTTTACTTGAACGGTATTTTTTCCCATCAAGAAACAGTGTTTAATCAACACACGAAATTTCTTTTTTTCCATTGTTTTGAAAATAACAAAAGTCGCGTCACTAAAACCACTGTAACTTGAATACTAATGGTCGGATTGTCATGAAATTTTGACACTTATCTTGAAGATTGTATTTGAAGGTTGGTACTTTCTAAAAATCACATGGATTTTTTATTAGAAGCCCCATCTCTGTATCACCCTCGGAAGTTATTGAGTGATGTGTTAGAATTTGGTTGAATTACTACATTAAAGCGTGCTCGAGTTATTAGTTTTAACAAACATTCACACAGACATAATTCGAAAAATGGTATTTTTGGATTGATTCAGGAAGGTCCAAGAACTATCAATATCTCGAGATCAAATTTTTGAACGATTACAA
Source organism: Anisolabis maritima (assembly GCA_010014785.2). Classification (NCBI taxonomy): domain Eukaryota; kingdom Metazoa; phylum Arthropoda; class Insecta; order Dermaptera; family Anisolabididae; genus Anisolabis; species Anisolabis maritima. The sequence goes on from JAAAKE020014007.1 coordinate 8,492, forward strand.
CAATCTCCTTATACTAGGTATACAAGAAATTAAAAAGAATGTCTTGAACAAGTATTTATTTCCCAACCATAATTAAAGAAATTAGGTGCCCATAAAAAATCAATTTCAACATATCTTAAAGTTTCACTTCATTGAGAGACAAAGATATGATATATATAGTTTGTGAGACTTTTTTGGAAACTATTAAATGGATTTTAATCAAATTTAGCATAGGCTAGGTTAGGTTGAGGAGATTGCCGCCCACGCTAGAGAGACCCACTTAGTCAAGTAATGGCCCATTGTGATTCCAATTTTTGGGAGATGAGATTATCTCTCCTTATCCTACCCCTTGAAGAGACCCCTGAAAAAGTTGGAAATCATTTTTTGCGGCAAGCCGGACTCGAACCCGAGCTATTTTCCTACTTTAGATTCGTAATCCGCAGCTTCTCCGTCTTAGCCACTGCCTCCTCTGTGTTAATGAAAAGAGCATATTTTAATTCATTTTTTGTATATATATCCATGGAGTAGGACCTAGTGCATTGGACTTTTAGAAGAAACATACAGGATTTAACATACATTAGGTGGCTTCCCTTAACTTATGATGTTGGAGTACCTAGCTTGTATGTTTGTCTCTCGAACACGCCCCACACGTAGTAGTCCAGAGAGTTTAGGTCTAGTGTTTTATGAGGCCCGAAATCCTTCGACCAAAACATGTCGACATTATCAGAGAGCCAATTTTAGACGAAATGGCTCGTGTGTCCGGACGTAAGAGATCTCCTTCAGCTATCCGAAGACCAATTTCGAAATCTTCGGGTCTTAAAAAAATCACGTCTTGAAATCTTCGGATAGTTTCTTAAGTTCTTGTTGTCCTAATCTGTTATTTCCTCAAAGGAGTGGAAGAGCCGTCCTGGGGCCCCTCTGAACTATGTATCTTCTTGTAAATATTGCCTCTTAAAGCAAAATTAGAGCTCTTGCTTTATAATCTAAAGGACAGTGGTCCAATCCGACAAAATTTATTTAAATTATATTGGAACAATTTAAATAAATATGGACGGAGTCTAACTGGCTTTAGATCCGGAAATATTTAAAGAAAAATATATAGTTTGTTAGAATGTTTTTCCTTAAGATTTTTGTATTTTACAATAATTACTGTTACAATAATTTTTCATATTCTCTTTTTTTAATTTAACAAATAATTTTATAAAGATTTTAATTCATAAAAAAAATAAGGATCCATATTTGAGCCAGCAATTCTCTAACAAAACAATATATATCCATGGAGTAGGACCTAGTGCATTGGACTTTTAGAAGAAACATACAGGATTTAACATACATTAGAGGTCTTGTAAAATTATTTCTCATTCGACCTATAAATCGCTGTTTTGAAAAATAACGTGTTTTTTCTCTGTTAAAAAACTAAAAATTGGTCTAATTAAATCTGATATATTATTATATTAATATTTTTTTCATTTATTAAACAAAATAAACTATTTGCATATAGACTCCAAGTAAAAAATAAATTTTCCTTAGACTTTCTTTTAATAAATTTGTGAAAACAAAACACTTAGGACTGGTTTTTACTTTCTTTTACATATATATATTTAATATATATTAAGCTTGTAAGTTATACAATTAAATATAATAAAACAATCTAGTGGAAACATCTAAGATGATTTTTCCATGTATTCTATAGTTAATGTAACTTAACATGAAAAAACAGGCTTCTTAAACATTCTTTCATTTCTCGTAAATATTTTTTATTTATTATTTCCTATTTTTTAAATAGTAAAAATAAAATAAATAAAATATTAATAATATATAAAAAAATATTGATAGAAATAAAATTATTAATTTATTATTAAATTTTTTTTGTTCTCTAAATACTTGATTATTCAAAAACATGCTCATATATAAGAAAGACTCTTTATAAAGTCTTTAGCCTCCAGCCCATTTAATTTTGTGTTTAAATAATTTTTGATTTACATAGATGTTTATTCTTTGAGTACTTACTTCTCTCTTCTCTATATCATTTGAAACTTAGAGCCACCTTGTTCTATTAAACGTTTATTCTATAAAATGTTATAATTCGGCTCTCATGAAATATACTTAATTTGGTTGAAAATAATCATTTTTTTATTTTATTTATTAAACTAGCTAAGAACGTCTCGCTTATGCTCGACGTTCTAAACTAGCCAGGCGGGCATGCACCCACAGACACTGACACCACCCACGA
>JAAAKE020014018.1:0-10703 GCA_010014785.2 Anisolabis maritima
GATTGGACCTAGCCACCGAGGACTTGTGCCTCTAAGCAGGTCTTAAATAAATTTATTTATTTATTTATTTATTTATGCAATGAAGAGGGAAATACTCAAGATAGTTAATCTTTTCAAATGAAAATGAAAGTATCTTTGACAAAATACATAACATAACTCTCTAAATTCCACTAAAAATGTTGATGTCTCATCATGCTCTGCCTCCCTTAAATACATATATATATATATAGATTTCTACGTACACGCTTGAATTTTGCAAACTATATATATATGAGGAATAGTGTTTTCATGGGTTAAGCCGAGTTGCTTGTTGAGGTAGGTTCGACGTTTCGGCTCTCTTTTTGGAGTCATTTTCAAGAGTGGTAGGCTAGGAAGTGGTGGTGGAGGTGATTTGTTTTCGGAGTCTCAGTCTTGCTGGTCCCCAAATTTGGTCGTTTGACATCTCAGAGGTTTGGGTTTTCCTCTGATATCTAGAAAGGGATCAGTTGGGTATGCTGGTGTTAATGTTCGGTTTGGGTTGACTTCAAACTGCTTACTACCTGAGTCGGAATGTTTGTGGATGTCTCCGAGGCTTGTGTTTGTGTTCTAGGAAGTGGTTGGTTGGATGATGTAGTGTCGGGTAGTGCGTTAGTTGGTTTGGGTTGACTTTTTACTTTTGACCAAAAACAAGGCACCACCACCATCACTTCCTAACCCACCACTTTTGAAAATGGCTCCAAAAGGAGGCCCGAAACGTCGAGTTAATCATAACAATCAACGTGGACCAACCCGTGAAAACACTATTCCATATATAACCGCATTCCAGAACATTTATATATATAAATAGATGTGGATGTATCTGAATTAAGTTTAATGTAATAATTACGAGCTATTTGGAAAACTCCATTACATCCGGGTTGAGGTGGTAATATTCCATTCGGATAAAAATCAACGTCTCCTAGAGGCTCGCTGTAGCCTAAAATTCCTGCACAAGTATGAATTACATCAACGAATTCTGCATCGTTTGGATCAAGAGCACCATCAGAACTTTCCCAAAATTGAAATCCCGGCAGTGCTGGATCAAGACCTTAAACAGAATAGGAATCACTAAAATTTAAAAAGAACCTAATAATAAAATTAACTAGATAGTAATATATGAGAGGTGGTTAAATGGTCAAAATAGAGCCTTTGGACTCAAAACATAATATTCCACTGTTGAGAGGGGTGTGGTCACTTTTATATCAAAGGTCCAATAAACAAACCATCAATTAATAGGAAGATTTAATTTCATTCTCATAGGATGTACATTATATTTTTACTACCATCTAGCGAGCCCAGTAGTGGCCCTAACTAATGATGATTGGCAAATATAATTAATACTGGCTAATATTTGGAAGAGTTGTTGGTTTTCCAAAAAAATTTAAAGTAAAAACTAAATATATTGCTTAAGATAATTCTTTGCTTGACTTTATTTGTAAATATGGAATCGTTCCTTGCGATCTTGATTGATTAAAATGTGTTTTGATTTTCCTAATATTTTAAGAGATGAATAATTTTAAAAATAAATTTATCTCTACCTGTAACTCGATTAATTCGACCAGTTGAGGTGAAAGCACCAACAAAACCAGCTACATGAGCTCCGAGACTGTGTCCAATTACATGGATACTGGAAGGCTCTGATTTCCCATCAGTTACGAGAAAGTCCACAAAAGAAGCAACATAACGTCCTACGAATCGAGTATTCCATTTAGGAATAAAATAAAAATGGTGATTGGCTAAATTGGACCAGTCCACTCCAAAAACATTATTATCTGTAGTTTTTAAATAAGCTGAAAGAAATAACAGTATATTTTAACATAATATTTGTTTATATGAATTATTTAGTCTGTCAAATATTTATTTTGATTAGAGTGAAATGGTTTTGTTTAGAGAAGGATAGAGAATTTTTAGAGGTCCATCTTCATTCAGTTGCCAGGTAAAATTTTCATTTGACTTTTTTTGCAAGGTTGCAAGGCTCTTTATTACAACTTTTATTTGTTTTTTTAGTTAAGTTAAGTTAGGTAAGTTAGAAGACAGCACTTTTTTCAAAGCCAACTAACCATTTTTTTCTAACCCTTTAAATTTTTATTTGTTTATTTGGTAATGTATGAATAGGAATAATTTATCTATAAAGAATTTAAATATAAATATGGAAAATCTCAAAAGAATTCGTAATTATGATTCGATTCCTTTGATAAAATTTAAAATTATGAATTTCATGAATAATTTAAAATTCTAATGCAAAATCCAATAGAGTAATTCAAGATTTTATATTTTTAATTTTATATTACTATTAATATTAAAAACAAGTTTCCATTTTTGCCGATCACTCAACTTTCTCTTACCTAAGATAAGGAAAACTGAGCAATGTGCTGTCACATCAGATTTTTGAGAGGTACCCCGTAGGCAGACGTTCCCAATTTTATATTACATTTTATTTTCAGAAATTTTTCATTTGTATCATTTATCAATTAATTTTTTCATTTCAAATTTATCCCAAGAAAAATATTTATAATTATAAAAAAATTAAATTAGCAATTAAATTTCGTTTATTATCAAACAGAGGAATTAAAAGTATTTATATTTTATTACCATGACAATGAGTTGTCATATCTTTTCTATGGGATTCTCTAAATTGGGAACCCCACACTATTTTGAAGTGGAAAATGATTAATTCATCTTAAAGATTATCTAATTTATAAGATGTACTGCCAATTTAATCAAAATCGTCACAATGGTTTAAGAGAAATTTTCCAAAAATTAACAAAGTACAAAGTGAACCCAAATTCGAGGGAGGGGGGAGTAGGGTTTAATACATTTAAAAGATCATCTAATAAATAATTGATTTATGAATTTTAATCAAAATCGTTAGAGCGAATTTTGAGCAAATCGAGAAAACTAAAAAAGTACATCCGAAAAGTACTAATACTCTTTTTGCCGATTTTATTGAAAAGCTTTGAGGTGCATGCGACGAGGATACTTTGCTTACATATAAAATTTCAGCCTGTGCTGCGAACATGCCTCCCCAATGGTATACAAACATTTAAAAACAGCACTATCCATCCACGCTATAGACAACAACCAAGATTTCGACTTCAAAAATAAAAAAAATAGTTTGCTTTGAAAAGGATGCAGACAAGAGAAAATGGAAGCAGCCAGCAAACATACAATCATCCTTAAAATATGCAAACAATTTTAAGACACATTTAGATAAACTATCTGATTGTTATAATATAGCGTGATAATAAAAATTTTAAAGTTTAAATATGTATGATATGTATACCATTTGTTAATAAGGCTCAATTTTAATTTTTTAATTTTTTCTTTTTAATTTTAACTTGATTTTTATTAAATAACTATGTTGATAAATAAATGTTCTCTTCATAATCTATCTCATCATGTATTTTGTTTCTATGTATATTTTTCTCTCTCTCGTCAGCTTTAATTTAATTTTCAAATTTATGTAAATAGAAAATGATATGTTTAGAGACTACTAGATGCCGCAGGTAGTGTGTTTTTTAATTATCATTCTAAAAATATTGAAAAATAAAAATAAAGAAATTTTAAGCCAATTGGTTTACTGACTCCTGAAAAGATAACTCACTGGCATACATTTCAGAGAACTCTTAAAAATTATATTATTACTTTGTTTTTTAATTGTAATGTATTCACAAACTCTTCTAGATTCTCTTCGCACTGATTAAGTCCTACGGCATGGCGGTCGAAACTGGTGGTAGTTTGAGGAGAAAAAATAATTAAATAAAATATATATTTATCATATATTTTGTTGTTTATTGGACTGAGAAAGCCTACACCTTTCCTATTGTAAAAATAAAAGAAAAAGTTGTAAATCATACCGTTTTTAATTTGTTGTATAGATTCAGATCTGGAATCTCCTTTCCACCCATGAATTACAATTCGTGTTGGTTTACTTGGGTTAAAATTTGATTCTAAAAGTTCCCTTTTATTATTAAGTTCAATTTTTTCGCCATCTTCTGGATTTTTTCTAAAATTTTAAAACATTTATTTATTACTTTAAACACAATGTGCAATAAAAAATCTTTAATATATGTATTATCTGAGACCGGAACCCGATGTCGCCCTTCAAAAAAATAAAGAAAATTGTAAAAAAAAAATAATTGAAACAAGGAAGAAAAAAGATTAAAACATTTTAAAAGTAATCATGGAATTTATAACAAAAAAAAAAACAAAACTTTCAATTCAAACTTTACAAAAAAGGAAAATATTTACACCCCCACAAACAAAAAGCTTGGTTATAAATTTTATAATGCTATAAATAATTATTTTTTATATTAATTTATGTATTTAAAAAATCAAATTTTTTAAAGAAGACTTGGAAAACAAAAATACTATAGTTGAGTTATTCTCAGAACAGACGTGTGTGCAGTAATGAAATAGTGATACGTAGAGCAAGCCCCTTTTAAAGAATCTAGCTGGCGACGTGTACCGTAGATATGACCTTAAGATAACTTACTATTTTAACACGTTTATATTTATTACAAAACAAATGTTTTATAAATAAATTATATTTGTTTTGAATTTTGCACTCCTAAAATGAAGCCAATTAATATCACTTTAGAAGACTAGGTGTTAGGCTCCTCACTTAATACTAAAATAACATTTTCATACTTACTTAGTATATAGACGGAGAGTAATATTATAATTATTGAAGTTAACAGAGCCTTTTATATACAAATTAGGCTCGGCATTAAAGGGCTCGAGATAAGCAACTCTGGGGATTCCGTCTCCATCAGGGATATACATCCAAGTTCTACCATATTGTTCCATTGGAGGGGCTTCCTCTTCTATACTTATCTCTTCTTCCGCATTGCTTAATACTATAACATATTAAAAGAAATTTGTTTTAGTTTACATTTATTATTATTATATATGTTAAAATTTTAATTTAAAAAATATGAAGTTCTCAATATTATGCACTTTTATTTTATAATAAATTTTTAACTTTAATTTTTTATTTATCATATGATAAAAAAAGATTTTAGAATATAAGAGGAAAACAATTAACAAATCGGATTTTTTGTACTTATTTTGATCTCCAAGAGCGGTTTAAAAAAAAATTAAAATCCTCATTTTCAATTTATTTATGAAAAATGATCATTTAACCTGAAATTAAAGAAAAATACTTTAAATAAAGTTAATTAGAATATAAAACAAAATAAATAAAAATGCTTACTTTTTTTAATTTATAAATAATAATATTTATAAATAAAAAAAATTAAGTAGAAAAATGTTCCTCTCTTATATTCTAAAATTTAAATATTTATACAAATAAAATAATTTATAAATATCTCCAATGATAATTCTTGAACCTTAAAAGGATGATTCTTTAAAATTAATACCTAAATAAATATAAAAAATAAATAGAAAAATGTTCATAGTGAATTTTGTAAATTATAAGCGAAAGTGTTTTTTTTTATTTATTTATATCAGAAAATAATCAAAATCATGTCGTTGCCCTTTAGGGACTACCTAGAAAGTTGTGCAATTATTTCAATCAATATGAAAAATATATGATAATATAAATAAATAATGTAATCAAAATAGAACAGTACAAGATAGAAGTATTATTAATTATTTAGAAAAGATTAATGGTTTCCCACACCTCGATATAAAGTTTATAATCTTTTTTTTATTTATGAAAATAATTTAATAACGGTTTATTATAATATTAAAAAAAACTTTGTAGAACTATTTCACTTAGTTCTTTCTATTATAGAGATTAATGGTGATAATTATAAAGACCTGAGACTCCAGATATACCTTTATCAGTCTCTTCCAGAGGCATAGTAGTTACGACAATTTTTTTTTAAATTGATCAAATCTTGTCAAATTGGATTTGAGAAGACGAAATTTGCCAAATTTAAATGTCTTGGTCAAATTTTTCAAACAACAGGATTTTTAATTCGTTCGTCCTTTTTTTTTTTAGGAAAAAAGAGACTTTATTTTGCCATGCAAAACGACTTGGGGTGGGAAACATCCTCATTATGGTAATTCCATAAAAACAAGTTTGTGTAAATAAAAAACTAGAAAAAGGGTGGTCTTCAGACTTATAATTAATGAGTAAATTGTTTATTTTTATGAAAGAACAAAAGTTCATTTATATATTTACTGCTTCAAAGGAGATGCCTTTAGCTCAGGGACATGGTTTGGAGAACACCAGAGAGATAGTTATATTTTTTAGGCAATATCTAACGTGGACACTGAACTGAGAGAAATTATGAAACACCCTCTAAGCTCTAGGGAAAAGGGCACTAATAAAAATTAAAAAACCCACAATTTTCAATAGAAAAACCGATCTCAAACTTATAGAGGAATGAATATGGTTAGAGATTAAACTATTTTGATTCATAATCATTATTTCCACATTTCCATCAATTTCGTCGTGCAATATTTTTACGGATTAAAAAATAAAATCGAGGGCTACAGTTATGAGACGATCTTATTCGGAGATTTTAAGATCAGTAAAGGGCATTGGTCCAAACGGACATCAAAACCTTATTATTCTAAAATGAATTAATTTCCCTGTTGGCTAATTAATTAGTAGGCGAATATTTGGCTTCCTTTTATTCTAGTAAGAAAAATTAGCTTTATTCCAACACCATTTCACATCGGAGAAAGGAGGGCTTCGGTAGGTAGGTAGATAGGTCCCCAGACTCAAATCGAAGAAGGGGCCCAATTGCCTTCCCCTATTCTACTAGTGTAGGGATTTTTGTACCGCGGACCTCTATTGTTAAAATACGGACCCTTTCTCAGAATATTTTTAAATGCATAAGCTAAAACTACAAGAGATAATTTTTATTGAAAATATTATTTATTGAAATACAGTTAATCAGGGCCGGATCTAGAATTTGATAGGACCAAAGAGGAAGCGGAAAGCCAGAAAATGTTAAATTTTATTTGCCTGTCATTTCAAAGCACTCATGAATGTATGGTTTCTTAAAATGTCTAAGAAAAATTAAAACAGTAACTCATCTTTTAGACCTGAAAAGGTAGGAAAATTAATGATTATTTTTGCATTTTTTACTTGCCCTTACCTATACATGTAATATATATTATAGATAGATAGAGATTCTCCATCTTTTGTCATTTGCGTCCCCCTCTCCCTTTTTTTAATAAAGTAGGTCCCTCACCACCTCTAAGGAAAATTGTGTGATGTGCTGATTTTTTGCGTAGGTAGCCGATTCACAATTTTATATTAGCTTTTACTTTTAGAGATTTTTCATTTGTGTGTTTTAATCATTTATCAATATTATAAAGCAAATTAAATTAATTAAATTGGCTGTTATCTTGTTTATCTTCAAACATAGGAATTAAAAATATTTTTATTTTATTACCATGGCAACGAGTTGTCCTAACTTTTCTAAGAGATTCTTAAAATCCTAAATTGAGGTCTCCACTCTATTTTAAGGTGGAAAATGATTAATACATCTTAAAGATTATCTAATTTATTATATATACAATCAACATCGTTAGAATAATTAGAATAGAATAGTAAACTGAGCCCCAAACTTTGTTGGAGGGGATAATGGTTAATACATTTCAAAGAGATCTAATAAATAATTGTTTTATGAATTTTAATCAAAATTGTTAGATCGAATTTTGAGAAAATCGAAAAAAACTAAACAAGCACTAACTAGCATGTTCGTTTTATTTAAAAGTTTGTAAGTGGACCTAGCTAAATATAAAATTTGAGCCTCAAAAGTTTTTTGAGAAATCTTGTTCACACACATACAGACAGACCCTTTGGGTGACCCATTTTTTCTTTTTAGTCAGAAGATCTCAAAATGTGTATTTCCGTTGAAATCTCGACATCGATTTTTTTGCGATCGCAATACTTTCTAACTATATATTTCTTTATTAATGCTAATTTGCTAATTTGAATATCCACCTAAATCATGGGGTCGCAATATAAATGTAAAGTGTATAGTCTAAAAGGCCTCGGCAGCCAAAAAAGTCTTAAAATTGAAAAAAAATTATGGAGGTGGGTAATTACCCCCTTTACCTCAATCCTCTTGTATAAGCCTCTGGTTCAGGCTCTCTTTATAGAGTTATCTCGTTACTCGACACCTTGTTATTTTGCATCCCAAATTCATTGTTCTCTCTTTGTGCTTTACTTTTGAACACTTAGAGCCCTATTTAAGGGAGGGAATACCCCTTAGTTTGAGAATCGCTAGACTAATCACCTTATTTCTAAAATAAGTTACTATTTGACAAAATAATTATAGAGAAATAAACCACCTCTTTAATTTGAAAACACATATTTTGGTGACGGATTTTGAGCTTTTTTTGCATATTCGCTTTACACTTTTTACTTTCTCTTATCCATATGAAATGTATAGTGAGAAAATATTGCGAACGAAAAAAAATCGATGATAAGATTTAAAGGGAATTATAGTTTTGCGGTCCCTTGAGTCTGAAAAAAATTGGTCTCGCAAAATGGTCTGACTATCTGTGCGTGCGCACGCGCGTGTGTGCAAGTGAGTGAACAAGATTTTTCAAAAACAATAAAACGTATATTTAAGCTAGGTACCCTCATGAGGAGGTAGTGACTAAGAAGGGAAAACTGCGGATTACGGATCTAGAATAGCAAAATAGTTCGGGTTCGAGTCCGGCTTGCCTCAAATAAATTATTTTTCAATTTTACCAGAAATTCCCTCATGAGGTCTACTGATATCAGAAACCTAAAGGGATTGTTAAGCAGCCTAAGTGATATCACAATGGGTCATTAGTGCCCCGAGTGGAGGGCGGCAACCTAATCTAACCTAGGTACACTCGTCGCTTGCACCTCGAAGTTTTTGAATAAAATCGGCTAACTGGTACTAGTATACTTTACTGATGTATTAGGTTGGAAGGAAAGTTCTGTCGTATTTTATGAAAACATTTGAATAAATATATAAAAATATTATTATTAAATGATATAATTTCCATTATTTGTAACAACTTGTTGCCATCTTTCAAGTAACCTGTCAATTCCTGTTTTGTAAAAGTTCTCATCTTTGGAGAGAAAATAGCCAGCAACTAACTCCCTTAGAAACACTTTCGAAAGAATTAAATTTTTTTCCAGTTAGATAATTTTGCAGAGATCTGAATAGGTAGTAATCAGATGGTGCAATAGCAGGTGAACGACTAAGAACTTCCCATCCCAATGCATTAAGTTTTTGTTGTGTCACCATGGCGGTATATGGTCCAGCATTATCATGGTGGAACATGATTCCTTTTCTGGACGCTAATGCTGGCCTTTTTTCTTTGAAAACTGCATGCAATTTATCAAGCTGGTTACAGTACACATTCGCATTAACAGTTTTTCCTTGTTTCAGCAACTTGTAATACATTGGACCTTTCTGTCCCACCACAAACAGGACAGTACTTTTCCTTGATGAATATTTGGTTTCGCAAGAGTTGCTGATGATTTTCCAAGTTTGCAGTAAGCTTTTCTCCTTTTAATATTCTCGTACAGAATCCACTTTCCATCTTCAGTAATCAGCTTGTCCAAAAATGGCTCCACATTGTGTCTAATGAGATGTGATGAACATATTCTTATACGACCAGACAAATTATTTTCAGTCAATTCGTATGGTACCCAAATGATTTGCTTTAAGACAAACCCAAGAGATTTAATGTGGTCTCCAACAGTTGTATGGTGGATGCCGAACTCTCTGCAATTATCTAGTTGTTAAATGTGTATTATTCTCCAACATGGACAGCAAAACATCATTATTGATCTTGGACGGTCGTCCAGATCGATAACCTTCTTTGACGTTCAGATCTGCGAAACGAAATTTACTAAACCATCTTTGACAGATACGAACATTTACAACATCTCTTCCAAATACTGCACATAAATTTTCACATGCAACTGATGAGTTGCTTCTTCTCTGGAACTCATACAAAAAAACAATGTCGTAAATGCACTTTATCCACTATTATTATTATTCTTTGAACTTGTGACTATTATGTCTGTAGTTGACGGTTGGGCATGTCGGATTTTTCAAACTGCGAATTATAGAACATTGTGTTTTCTTAGAGATAAAGTTGACGTGATTAGAAGAACCTCATCTCTCCAAGGTGCCAAAGTCATTATTAATAGATGACACCATATCTTGGCGATTGAGTGTTGAATAAATTCCACCCGATCTAATTGACTGTAGAGTAATATCACCAGCAAAAGAGTGAATGGGATATAAACTTTTTGAGACATTTCATCTCAATAACTTCCCTGTCATATAACAGAGGGTTAAATTAATGCAGCGGAAATGGAAGTGTCAATAAAATTTTTTTTTAAATATTTGAATTCAAAATTCCAGCTTACTTTCAGGTCTCATTTTAAGGGTTAAGTCCCCAAATTAGAAAGTTGAAAAAATTTCTATAGACACTTTTAAAGATACGTAATTGAATGTATAGGGTTTAATTAATGAAATAAAAATGGGATCGTTTATAAAATTTTTTTTTAAATATTTGAATTCAAATTTCCCGCTTGGGACTCATTTTAAGGGTCAAATCCCCGAGATAGAAAGTTGACAAGATTTCTCTAGACCAGGGGTGTCCAAACTACGGCCCGCGGGTCAGTTTTATTGGCCCGCAGCAAATTCTGAAAATATAATTGAATATGGCCCGCACATGGCGCTTGAGCTCAACTCTGTTTG
>JAAAKE020014029.1:0-10703 GCA_010014785.2 Anisolabis maritima
AATTGACAAAAAGACCCACTTTTTAGATATCCTAGCATTTTCACCTAAGACCGAACAAATTATTTCTATAGGCTCAGCGGCCCCTTTTTTTTTTTTTTTTTTTTTTTGGAATGCGAAAAGAAGACAATCTTGTTTTTCGAACGACTCATGAAAATCGAGTGCTCTAGTTCGTTTTGAAGTTGAACGATGGCGCTTCAAAGATATACGAATTTAAATAGATATTGTCATTACATATAAGCGGACTTGTAAAAGTTAAAAAATCGACATTAAAATAGGAGATAGGTTTATACGCCGAACAACAAAGAGATTTTTAAATACCTACATGGCTAGATAAACATTTAAAGGAATTTCAATAATTATTTTTATCAAAAATTTTATTATAATAATTTTTTTTTTATATTGAGGCTTTTGGCCTGAGACTATTGCGGCAAATTTCTTGAACAATTACAAATTTGGATATATATATACAAATACAAATAATATCAAATATAAAAAAATAGGAGGAGTACTGGCTGTGAAGAATATTTAATGGGGAAATTATGAAGGCAGGGACAGTCAAAAAGAAATACTTTAAATGCAACTCAATCTTCAGGGGACGTTTCGGTTCTTTTCATCCTCAGTCCTTTGAGTGAATAATTTCTTATTCAGAGTTGGTCAATGAACATCAGATATATATATATTTGATATTAGCCTTAATATGAATAAAATGATGCTGTCTAGTGTGAGTAAAATATATAAATTAATTAATTAATACATGTGCATTACTTAATGATGATATACATATATACCTTTTGGTTGTTATGCTCTTAAATAAAAAAACCGAAACGTCTCCGAAAGATTGAAATAGTTTTTCTAATGCTGCCCCTGACTTCATTTCTCCATTAAATGTAAATCAGCAAACTTCATAAAAGTTAATATAATGAGTATAAGTCAAATAAGATATAATAGTTTATTTTTTTTATTATATATAATAATAAACATCGCTTGACTCCTGACCCGGATATGGAAATTTTGTATTTTCTCGATATATCTCTGTGATTTTAATTGTTGTTTGAATAAAAGCAGCATAGCTTCCGAGTTGATAAAATCCTAGGTCTAAATGATTTCAAGAAAACAGAGAATGTTTTTAATTCCATAAATAAATATTTTTTATTAATATATATAATTTAACCAAATACATCTGCTCAGAAGGGAGAAGAGTTATTTGATTTTGATCAGCTGCAGAAGAAGACAAATCACACTTTTCGGAAGGCGGTATCCTCCTCCTCCTCCTTGCTTCCAAATGAATGATCCTCAATCGCAGGAGATGAGCTTGACTGGAGGAGGAGGAGGGGAAGGAAATTTAATACTATTATTATCTCTCTCGTCTATGAAATTAACTCATGTTTTGACAAGGCAAAAAGAAAATAAAAGACCCCTATAAGGGTTCGATGTTCTTTTTTTAATGTTGCCGAAAGTAAAGTTTATATAATTACAAAAAAAAAAAAAAAATTCACGCGTGAGCGTGCGCATGAGCGTGTGTGTATGTGGTTGACGATAATTGAAAAAATGATTATTCAATTGTGCTGAAATTTTGCACGCATAAAATAGATGGATCAAAAATCATCATCAATTTAATAAAGAAAAGCAAAGAATATAATTTAATTTTAATCAAATAATGAATGAATTAAATTAAGTCCTCCCCCTCCCTTGACCGAGAAGCTAAAGATAGTGCAAGTGATAACCTTAAAAGCAAAGAGAAAAATTTATTTAAATCAACTGGATACCAATTGATATAAATAAATATGCCTGGTTATCATCATTAAAATAAATTTGTAATTGTTTAATGGCCTCAAATGCCGAAAAGACTAAAAAATAATAATTAAATTAAATATCATATGACTTAATTAAAGATCTGTACTAAATCCAACTATTATTTATTAGTAAATACTCTCCGATCTACTAGTTTATTTCTGGCCGTAGTCTTAAAAAAAGAACAATTTTTCTTTAATTAGAATATTTGCTCTTTTTTTTTTTCGCCTCGCCCATACACCTTTGCATAATAATGAGATAATAAGACTCAATAATTACTTGGGAAAAAATATAAATAAATGATGAACACATCAGCTTGATTAACAGACACCAAGATACCATTAATGACAAATTGCATCATCAATAACAGAGAGAGAGGACCGAAATAGAAACTCATTGCTTTTAATGAAACAGTGGGAGGAAACCACCACCATCGAATGCATGCCAATCAAAATATCCTTAGGGTTGTTTCTTTTCACTTTTTTTTTGACTAAATTATTAGTAACAAGTTTGTTAGTGGGAAAATAAACATCGTGTGTGTCGCCGTCGTGAGGGTTTTTTTTTTTTATTTCCTCTACTATTAGAGGATGATATTAAATATAAGTGATATTTTTTTTCGGCATTTAGACTTCGTCCATCTATGTATATATATTAAAAGTGAAGTGTCCGTCACGGAAATTTAACTAATTTTTCGTTGAGCAGCATCTTTGAAATTTTATCTTTAAATATTAAATATGCTATAAAAAATAGAAAAATCACTAAAAAGTTGTTGGAAAAATTAAACAAAAATTAATTTAAAAAATAGACATAACTTATGGGCTTAGCAAATGTTTTGGCTACGACCACTACGCTCTCAAGTGAACAATTTTAGAAGCTATTATCTTCAAGTGGTCAAATTATCAAAATGCAACTATTGATATATTTGGTATCTGAGTTTTTCAAAAACTTTTTTTAAAATTACCCCTCCCCTCCCTCCCTTTCCCCTATAAATAGGTAAAAAAATAGGCCAAAGTTTGTGCTGAAACAAGAATCAGACGCATTTTATTTGCAACTTTGAAATTTTTTTATATAGATGTGTGTCTCACTGTTTTCCAATAGATGGTTCTGGATGTAAATGCTGATGGAATCTATCATGTCAGAAGTGTCATTCTCAAAGCCTAAGAATCTGTCAATAAGATTGCATTAAAAAATTAATGATTATTTTACTCCGTCATTTGCTGTTGTCGAATTTTGAACCGAATAAGCGCCATTTGCGGGAAGCATTACTTTTTTGCTTTAATTTAAAGAAAACTGCAGCTCAAGTATATGATATACTCGTAGTGAAACAATGTCCCGTGATTGGTTTCGCCGTTTGATTTCGAAGTTGAAGACCACGAACGCAGTGGACGTCGAGTTGGAGACTTTGATCGACCAAGACCCGAGCCAAACCCAAGAAAAGCTCGCCAATACATTGGCAGTGGATCAAACAACAATTGGCAATAAATAATATAATAAAATTTTTTGTTCAACTCACATACTCTCAAACTTAGATTCAAATTATGCCCCAAAGATAGAAAAAAGATCGAGTAGAAAATTCTCCATAGAATACACAAAAATAATAAATTTAATCATAGGGAAAAAAAAACATTATGAAATTTGAATATATCCATTAAGACGAAACAAAAGATCCAGGTGGTCCAATTACTTTTGAAGGGGATTGTAGTTATGATTACAGATTCGTAGAGTAACAAGTCAGAAAGTTAACCCTGTCCCTTGGTGCAGAGCTAGAGGTCTGGCTTCACGTACCAAAGGTCAGAAGTTCGCTTCCTGTCCCGAGTGACAAAATTTTATTTAAATTATATTAACTACCAATTAATACAAATAAATAAGGACGGAGCCTCCGATGCAGAAAAAGAGTTAAAAAAATAAAGTCAGAAAGTCAAGAAAAGAAAATTTCTGAGAAAATAATAATGTTATAAATAAAATTTTTAAACAAATGAACTTCTTAGTTTATGTAAATAAGACAAGATTACTTTTTCTATTCTTTGGTTAATATTTTTATTTAAAAATTTTATCTCTAACATTGTAATTTTCTCAGAAATTTTCTTTTCTTGACTTTCTGACTTGAAAATCAGGTCTCTAGATAAGATATATAAAAAATTTAGCAGTATTCGAATATATTCCTACTACGTATGCAATTAAAATGAAAACAATCACTTGGGTTGTCTAACGATCAGGGAATTTCTAGTTTCTATACAATATTTTTTTTTTTTTTTTTTTAATTTCTCAATAAATCTTTTTTATAATAAATAAGACTAACTTATTGCCAAATTCTCTGTCCAAGTTTTAAAAAATAGATGAGAAAATCAAGTTTTAAGTTTAGGGGGGGGACTAAATCAAACAAAAAAAAAAAAAAGGATTGTAAATGTCAAATGACAAATTGTGAAAGGAGAATTTGTAAATTTGTTAAAAAAAAATAACAGGATAGGGACGGAAGGTTTCGAGTTTTTTCTTTTTTTTTCATGCAAACCAGGGATGTCCAATGTTTTGATTTCTTCGGGGCGAAGATAAAATATACAAATTCTGATGATTAATGAAGAAATTAGAAATATTAATAAAAGTACTAAGACAATTTGAAAAATAGGAGGTCTAATAAATGAATACAACCTCTTCAATTTTATTTTTCAATTTGGCCGCCTTGAACTTCAGATTTGGATTGAGAATGAGGATAGCTTTCTCATGCACCCCAAATATATCAAATGGTACCGCTCTCGGCCGTCAACTTTTCAAATTGCCCTCGTTAAATAAATTGAAGTGTAAAAGGACAGAAAAAACTAAATAGATAGGGCCAAACAGGTGCATTCAAAAAAAGAATTTGGGAAAGTACAGCTAATGTGTTCAACAAACAAACTTCTTTCAGATCTCAAGGACAGTTATACCAACTTAAAAAAAAAAAATGATTGTATCGATATGTAAAGCGCGCGAATTTTTAAAACAAAAGACACCTTACTTTTTGATCATAATATGTTCAATTATTATAATGTTTTATATATTCTTTTGGCCTATCATCAAGGTTAGCTGAAATATCTTATATGTCTGATATATATATAGTTGACCTTGAGAATGTATCAAAACGAATTTGATAGGCCAAAAGAATATATAAAACATTATATATTATAAAGTTTCTTCCTTATTTGTACATATTCCTCATTAGTATGCAATTGAACCTTTTGGAGACTTTCCATATTCACTTTAAAAGAATAAATAGAGTTTATAAAAAGAATAAAATAAACCAAAGAGATTCAAACACCAATTGGCAGAGAATGTAAAGAACATTTATAATTATTTGTTAAGAAAAATAATATGCAATCTTCGATGGGCTGTATTTATTACAATGTTGGTTGGATAGTCCTATTGTAAAGTCAATCATATTTTAGATGGATAATAGATAGAGTTCGTTTCAGAAAGATTGTAAAACTAAATGACCTGCTCACTAAAGCAATTTTGATGAATTGATCCAGAGTCCTGTTCCTTGGAGTAGAGTTAGAGCCCTTGTTCTGAACTATAAAATTTTTTTGGATACCAATTAATAGATGGGGTTTAAATGCCAAAAAAAAATTTCATGGGCTTTTCGTAAAGGTGTAAACATTAATTTGAACGTAAAGGACCTTCAGAAATTTTAATAATATGACTAATAATAGTTAATATATAAAATAAATATAAAGCAAGGAATAAAATTATAATAAAATTTCAATTAGCGTTATTGCCCACCTTCCAGTTCACAATTCATCCCATTATATTCTATAAAAATTGACGTTTATCGTTCTCTCAAAATATTTTTAAATATTTAATTTTGGATATCTTGTTCAATTACGGCATTCAAATTCCCTTTTTCTTTTAGTGATCCATTGAATGCAAATGCCACGGGAGGATCCATTCCTTTTAGAAAAATGAACGAGCAATTAAGAGTAAAATGAGATAATTGATTATGCATTTTACTTTTCATTGAATTTACCTAAAGCAGGTGCTGAGATACCGGAAATGAGTCACTCAAAGAAGAGAAGGGGTGCGGTCCACGCATTCACTCATTAATGTTCAATCAATCTTCTCTGTTAAATTAGAAAAGGAAGTTTAATCGCTCATTATTCCGTTTAAACTCTTCTTTAAATTGATAAAAAAAGAAATTGCCCCAGACCTCTAGTGATTAGAAACTACCTGCGCAAACAGCCATCGCCGCCCTTTCAAATCTTTGAGTTCTTTCTAACAGGAAAATTACTTTATATATTGTGGCTCGGGCCCACTTTGTGCTTGATCACTTGACTGGAAGTATAGCTAAGCCCTATTAGATTATATTATAAAACATAATCAGATTATTTGAAGATGAAATACTTTAATCTTTCTATTTTTATTTAAATATTTTTTTCGACATCATAGACCATATAGACTCTAAGAGATATATAAATTCGATACAGACATTTATTTACACCAATAGAAATAATTTAAATAAATTTTCATCGGACTGGCTGGGATCCGAACCCACACCCCTTGGCTTTCAAGATTATCAATACTGACAATGTTAATATCTTTAACCTCGCGGCCACGGAGAAAGATTTATTTAAATAAATTTAATAATATATTTATTTATATAAAAAACAACATAACCTAAATCTAAATCCAACCTAAAAAAAGAGCAATAAAATTGTTCTCAGATGTACCACTGGGGAGCGTTAGTATCGCTTTGGCATTGCATTTAAAAAAAAAAACTTTTATGAGATGCCATATTTTCATAGCATCTTAAATATTTAAAGAGAATATAATATATTAAAAAACTCTAGCTCAACGCGAAAGTATTTAAATTTCCGTGACGGACGGATACTTCGTTAAATACATAGATATATTATGTGATGAAGAAAAACCCAGAAGGTTATAAAAAGAATAAATGACAAACAACAATTAAATCCAAAGAGACAAACGACTTGATCATGAGATTTTTTTATGTTAAAAGAAGATGGAGGATGGCTATTTTATTTTTGTATTTATTTTAAAATTAAATATTAAGAAAAAATCAATTGAAAAGCAAATTTCAATATTAAAATTATTAGAAAACTCTTTCAACCAGCAGGAAGAAATCTTCTCCAGCAATTGCAATTGTTTCTTCTTATACGGTGTAATTTGATAGACTATTTAATATAATTAATAATCGACAGGTATGATATATAATGACATGAAATCTCTGAAATAAATAAAAATATAGTTACAATGAGGCATGGGAGTGGGGGTAGGAAGCTCCGCCCCCTTCCCCCACCCAGTAGTCGAAAGGTTAGAGATAGTGACAATGTCACTAGTGATAACCTCAAAGCCAGACAATTCGATGAAAATTTATTTAATACGAATGTGTGTAAATAAATATACTTGGATAATTTGTAATTAAAATAAATGTTTATCGTTTCAAGTTTATATGGCCTCAGATATCGAAAAGACTAAAAAAAAAAATCTCCGCCCAAATAGGTAGTTTAGCTATACGTGATTAGAAAGGTGCTCTAACTTTGTATTCTGAGCAAAAAGAACAATCTAGATATATTTGAAATGGAACATGAGAATATTCCCAAACTATACCCGTTCTTGAGCAATGAATCAAAAAATAGTGTCAAATTTGAATATTTTCTTCTTTAAACAAAACATTCTTTGATATCATGATGATTGTGATTTATGATTCGAATTCACAAACTCTTGAATAGACAACTACTTTCATTTTAGACGAAGTGAAGGGAATAGAATTATCGAATAAATAAATAAATAGCTAAACAAGAAGAGAGAGATCTCGTTTATTTTTTAATTGGAATTGATTTGATATTTAGATTGTAAGCAAAGAAGAAGAAGAGATCATCAAATCGAATGATTTAAATGATGTTTCTTTTTCTTCCTTCTTGACCTAATAAATGTGAAAATTTCTTTAAAGATATTCCATTGATGTAATCAAAGAGTACAAACTAACTTAACAATAGAAGCAGCAATACTAATAATAATGATCTTTGCTAATCATTTTGAATAAATAAATACTCCATATTCATAGTCGTCGTTACATTTGGGGTTCAAATTTTATCATATTTGTAAAATAAAAATAAAATTCTGGGAAATAGAAAACTTTTTTATTTACTTTGAAAATTCTTAATAATATTAAAGAATATTTAGAGATTTTAAGCATGAATTCTTTCTCTTCTTTACTTTACGCTGACCTCTATTCATTTTAGGCTTTTTCACTCTCCATTATTTCAATCTTATACTCAATTTTCAAACCACAGCGGGAAAGAGTTAATTTCTCTCTACTATATTCATAAATTGATAAAAAGAGAATATTATATTGGGTTCATAAAGGTTTAAAATAATTACATTCCAAATAAAGTAATGTGGACCAATGTGAACAAATTCCACACTTCATTCCCAAATAGAGTTTAGAGATAAAAAGAGATAAGAGAAGAAACCTTGATCTTCTTCTTCACAAAATAGAGTGGCAAAATGGCCGCCGAAACTAAAATTTATATCCTGATTAAAAAAATTCTATATTCATTGAGTTTTTTGTTCGTAAAGTTATTATTTATTAAATCAAGAAAAATTATAAATAATAAAAGAAAAAAACAGCACCGTAGGCGGTTAAATGAATTCATATCAAAGGCTGCTATCAAAAGGTGTAAAAATTCCTAGAACTCATAAAACAAAAAATAGGAATTTAATTATTATAACAGCAGGTATTTTATATCCCTCTCAAAACAAGACCATAAATAATAAATATTCTGCGAACAAAATAGTCCCCTTTCTCTTTCTTATATAAATTATAGAAATTAAAAATCGAGATAAGCCTCTAGCCTCTAGTGGGTTAGGATAACATTGGGTTCATAAATTAGTTTAGATGCTGGAAGGCAGGCAACTCGATTAATTGCGCATGCGCAGTTGATAAATCTCCCTCAAAATGAACATTGAGCATGCGTGTTCCGTTCTACAATTAATCGAAAAATTAAAAAACCATCGTCGAGTACTCCCCAAATCGTGGTCTATCTATTGATCGCTTGTTTATTAAATTTTCTTTAATAAAATGCATTTATATACCAAATATTATACAATAGAAACAATTTTTTTTTTATTTTTCTTCTCTTTCACATAAAATAAAAATTTGGAGAGGGGAGTGGGGAGAAATTTTGAAAATTCAAACGCTACCAGCACTTGAAAAAGTTAAAGACCCCTGTTTTAAAAGATATGAGCAAATCAAGATTTAGGAAATTGATTGGTGACCATATCAGAAATAACCCAAAGAATATATATATATTTCTCTTTCTTAGAAAAAAAGACTTCATTAATCATGAAAAAAAAAGAGTAAATTCAGCATCAAATTAGAAGAGTGGAGAGAGTATAAAGTGACATAAAATTTCATGATGATCCATCCTTTTTTTTTCTTTTATTATTTATCGCTGAGGAAAAAAATTGACCCTATCTTAAAATTTGTTTATATAAAAGAAAAAAATAGATATAAAATTTCCTATTAATGATATTTTAAGTTTCAACGCTTTTATATTTTGTCATGAATATTCAACAATGTTCTGTAAAAAGATATTTTCCTTTATTTAGTATATTTCAAATAAAAGCATATTTTTTTTTTTTTTTTTTTCATTTTATTATCATTATTTATTATTATACTTTTAGTACTTCTCTTTTTAGTGCATTTATAAAAGGTTTTTTTTTTTTTTTTTATTATTCACAAAGGCTGCTGCAATTTTTACTTTGATTAATCCATTTATATGGATGGAATGAACTCTGATGCCAAAATTGACTTTAAAAAAAATTAAAAACTACCTATTATTGTAGTATTTGTCTTCTAATTTTGAAACGGAATCGGCAAAAAAAGAAAGAAAGGAATGCTAGCTTATTATTAGAAAATTCAAACTCGTTTATCCTATATAATTGCGAGGGAAATTTGAATCAAGAGGTCCAAATTAGTTTTGCTTAGTATAGTAATATAATAGTTGGCCTATTTTCGACTTGCGAAGGGGATACTAATTTATTCCCTTTAGTAAATCAAAATCTGATGTGTGTGTCTGCCAACCCTAATAAAAAAAAGTAAGTTATAGCGATATTAAACAGGGTGTTCCAAAAAGTATATCATGATTTGTATGTCATACCTCTAAATACGTAATATTCTACATTAACGGGGCATTTTTGACGACGATGTGAAATATCAAAAATAAGTAACTCTCTATTTCGTTTCGTGTTAATTAATAATTAAAAGATGAACAAAAATAACAAAATTTACAGATTAGATTTCCTAATTATTAATTAACACGAGGAGTTTATTTACTTATTTTTGATGCGTCTGATTTTCCTATACCCTTAATTTTCTAATTTCATTGGCAATTCTTTTTATTAATTACCCCCTTTAATGGTGTGTGTGTTTGTGTTTGTATATGGGAGTTTTATCATCGATATAAAAGAACTCTTATTCTTATATAAGAGAGAGCGAGAGATTGAATTTGCTAGGGTCGAGGTTTTCGTTGATTAATTCCGCCACCCAAACGACCCTTTTGCCGCTTTAGCTTCAGGCAATTTCTCATCTAATGTGGCGAATCATCAAAACAAAATTTGTCTCGCCCGACCGACCGACATTCATTAAATTAATGGCAACAGAAAGAGATGGAGAGAACGTGAATAATAAATAAATTCATAAATGAAATTCTCCTTTCGCCTTATTGCATGCACGTGAAGGATAAAGAAATAATGAATAACAAAGTGTCTGGCTAGAGCGTGTAAGAATAAAATTAAAAAAAAAAAAAAATTGGAGTTGATTAGTTAAAATTATTTTTAAAGGATCCGATTGAGAAATGACCGAATGAAAAATCAATTAATTTTAATTTCCAGTCATCCATTATTTTTTGAAATTTTTTAAA
>JAAAKE020014062.1:0-10702 GCA_010014785.2 Anisolabis maritima
CCCCCCTCTTTTAAGAAATCTTAAAAGGAATAATGTCAAAGAAAATCTAATCAAATATAACTTATGATGTATTAAAGTTGGGAAAAAATTTTAGTCCTAATCTAAGCTGATTTTTTTTTAAATCTACTATTTTAAATTGGTATTTTTTCAAGTTCTTCATCATCTTACGGTCTCCTTGGTGATTTGGATTTAGAAGGAGGGGGGGGAATAATTTTTAACTTTTCACCTTAGCTAGAAGTTGATGTTTCAGGAGATAAAATGTGAAGAAAAATGCAGTCAGCAATTTTTCTTTTTTTTTTCATTAGCCAAGGATGAAATAAAAAAACAAACGAAACGTCGACGGTAAGCAGAAATAAAAAGAATTGTTTTTTATTTCATCCTTGACTGTCTGCACCTTTCCTATTCATTTAAACATCAACAGTCATTAAAAAAAAAAGCTTCAAAAGCTAACATTTCCGCTTTGATTAAAGCGACTTTCGGAGTTGTTAATTTTCATTATTTATATATAATAATGTTTTGAATTCGAAGTCATTGAAGGTCGTGGTCATAAAAACAATTTTTAATTATAGAAAACTGAATTCACATCATTGCCAAAAGCGTGGGCATCTGCAACCAGATGATAACAATTTTAATTTTGTTTTTAGGACTTGATATTTTTTTAAATTCCATTGTTATTGCAATTATCCATTATTTTTTTTTGTTTTAATTTACAATTTTGTTTTGTTTTACAATTTTTAGGAGTGTCCAGTTCTTTAAATATTCCCGCCTGATTACATCACCGATTTAAACTTTCTCTCAAATGATATTAATTAAAAATGTATACTTTATTTTTATATATGATAATATATATATTTATATATATTATAAAAAGGAAGGTTATGAGAGTGACTGATAGGAAGGAAAGTGAAGTTGATAGCCGAATGCGAGCGAGTCATGAAGGAAGGGAAGGAGCCGGGGCTCATCGGGTGGAGCCTCTATTCTATTCTTAGCACTACTTTAAGTAAGTCGAGGCCAAGCTGACCTAGGGCAAATAGATGGCTACTAGCACCAACAACGTATTAAATTCAAAACTCCAACAGCATAGAAACCGCCATTCCATCGTGAACTTGAACTCACAATTTAAAAATAAATACAATAAGACAAACGTCTAATATTGACTTGACCTTAATACAAATGCATGAGTCTCTCTATCTTTATATTATCTTTTTTAGACGGAATTTTTAAAATCTCCACTACATAAATAAATATTTATTTTCCTATTGGCTTTTCTCAAAGAAATGCAGTCAAAATAGAAAAATAAATTAATAGTTTGGAGATATTTGAATATTTATGACAAGTTTCTTACGACCTTTTATCTTTTTTATTATTTAAAGCAAAAGAAATACTAATCAAATAAAAAACTCTTGACCTATGGAATAGTGACATACTCTTATTTTATAACCCTTTCCTCCAAAAGCAATGAAATTTATTTAAAATAATTGGATACCATTTAATCTTAATAAATATTGATAAATAATGGTTATGTTCAAATTAAATTAAATATAATTCCTCTAGTACATAAAAGTACGCTTATCCTATGCAATTATGCAGTGATAACTTTTGAATATGCAATAGTCCGAAATTTCTTATGCGGTCACCCTCATTTATAAGAAGTAAATATATTAATAGGAATCTCATAAAATCAGCACCCTTGGAATCCTTGAGCCCTTCGCGGAGGGAGACTTGATCAAAACAGAATAACATAACCTTCTTCAAGCCCAAATACCAACCTCTACCTAGTACAAATTGGTCTACAGAAAATAGTACTTTACTATTGTCATTTTATCTTATTTATGATACATTAAAAAGAAATTGTGATTACAAACTTCCATCAAACTTCCATTTTTCTAATATAAGAAACGGTCGGAAAGAAGAATAAAACAAAAAAAAAATATTGCATGGGGTTATGAAATATCTTTTGTGTGTCTTATTAAATTATGAATGTAAATTTTAAGAATTTAAAATCTACATTGCACCTATCATATTTATTATAGATATATATGTTAGATCTGTCTTTTATGCGTAATGCGCAAATTATTTTTTAATTTTAATTAATCCATTTATTATTTTTCTTTTTACTAAAATATCTTTGACAACCAAGACCATTTATTAATATTATTAATATTTACTAGTAAATAGGTGACTCAAGGGCGAGCTGACCTAGGCCAAGCAGGCGCGGCCTAGGAAAAGGATTTAGCACACAAACACCAACATACACACGTGTATATTCACAAACACACACATACAGACACACATTAGCACACGGATATAACCCGCTTGCCAATCGACCTTGACTCAGACACACACACACACACACATATACACAAGCAGATTTAGCAAACACACTATATATATATTATAAATATAGAAAACATGCGCGGCTTGAAGCGCCACGTGGTCGCCAGTACTAATGAATGTTTCGTCACTTTACTTCCTGGCAAATAAATAGAAAATGCCCTTCGTCTGTCTCAAATAAGACGAGAAATACCATCAAAACAAAGTATTGCATTGTGCAACATTTTGTATGAATTTGCAATTTTATTGTCGAGTAGAAAGTGGCCATCACATAAATTTATCAGTGGACTTTTGCTAAAATTTATTTGATAATTAGATTATTTAAAAACAAAGATATATTAAAAATTGCTTGATTTAATTTACAAATATTATAAACGTTACAACAAAAATAAACTTTTTGCTATTTTTAAATGTTTTATAGAATCAAGTTTTTTTTTCGACTTACAAATTAGAATATCAAATAAGTTACTAGAGCAAATTTTAGAAAAGAAACGTAAAGTTTTATTAAAATTAATTATGCTCTACTTTCCCAAGTTCTTTTTAAATTAAAAACAATTTCATTACACCAGGAGTCGGCAATCAGCGGCCAGCCAGGCAATAACGAATTATATTAATTTAGAATCTGAATTATCAAAAATTATACAACAGCGAAAGTCGCTTTGAATTTTAATGTTTACTTTATTTATTTTAAAATGAGTTATGTTCGTTTGTATTATTATATGATTAGAGATTCATTTTTATTATTATTATCTTATTATAAAATTTTAATAAAATTTCTACTAAATGTTTTTTTTTTTGAACTGTGAGGCTCGCCTAAAAATATTTTTGAAAGTGGCCCACTGCCTTAAAAAGATTGCCGATCCCTGCATTAAACCTTCAAAATTGTGCATTCTCCCTCAGCAAGTGAAATGCATTTTTCCATTTACTTTACTCTATAAAATTCCTAATTTTTTTATTCCTATTCCCCCTCATAGACACATAACAATGTTCTTTTAAGGACGGTCCGACTAAAGATAAGTCCCAAACCCAGAAATAATCTTAGGTCGTTTAATCGATTTTTCCCAGAATTGGTCCAC
The DNA here is from genome assembly GCA_010014785.2 of Anisolabis maritima. Taxonomy (NCBI): domain Eukaryota; kingdom Metazoa; phylum Arthropoda; class Insecta; order Dermaptera; family Anisolabididae; genus Anisolabis; species Anisolabis maritima. The sequence continues at coordinate 3,411 of JAAAKE020014062.1, forward strand.
TAGTCAAACGGACATCGATTGGTTTTAAACATAAAAAGATGGTCCAACATTTCCCAAACTTTGGTTCTCGGAGAAAAAATACTAAAAAATTATATTATGGCTTAAGTTTATTTTAGAGATGAGTCTGACTGAAGACCATTCGACATTTTACATAATTAGCATCTTGATATTTTAAACTTATTTCTGCTGGTACAGCAGATGTTTCGTGTTTGCTTAAAGAAGTTCCTTGAGATTAGAGAAATGATAATATATGATTAGAGAAATGATAAGATAATATTATTTTCTATATTTTTACTTCCCTAAAAATCAGAAGTATTGAAATATATAGAAAGTCTAGTCGTGATATTTATCCAAATTTTTACGAATAGAAGGCAACTCGATGCGTTTATGTTAATACTTTAGACAACTTGGCATATTGAAACAAAATATTTATGTAGTTAATTAAATTTTGGCAATTAACCAAGTCGAAGATGCGCTTCATTTGAAATTCATATATGAAAAAATTAATATCTTTTCAACAATGAAATTTAGCAAAATAACATCCATATATAAAATTGTTCTATTCATCATTTTGAAAAAATATTTTTATCTTTTATTCTAATGATGAACAATTTTCTTTAAGGGCATTATTTTACTCAAGTTATACATTAGGAGATATTTCTATTTTGCAGCATTGAACTTCAAATGAAGTACCAGTTATTTTCCGTTCTAGGCAATAAAATTAATTTAAATTAAATTGGCTACCAATAAATATGAACGGAGAAGCTTCAGATGCTAAAATAGACTTGTAATATAAAAGAAAATGAATTAATATATAATAAAATAAAACAAACATCTTTGAAGTTATTTATATATTTATATTATTATTAGAAAAACTCACCTCTATCCTTGTTTTTTTTTTTATTGAAACTTAAAATTATCATAATGTGAGAAAACCAATTTTATTATGCTTGCCTTAAATAAAATAGTTTTTAGTTACATTTGTTTAATTTTTTACTTTATAGATGAAAAGAAGCAATCACCATTGTGTTTTATAAAAAAATTTTATTGATAAAATTTTCTCATGCTGCAATTAACTTTTGTCTCATAATCTAATTTCCGGCCAAGCCTATAATGATTTGAATAAAATGGCTAGATAGTAAATTCATCTAATAGAGACTAGAGTATATTCATTTTTGAATTCATAGATTACCTCAGCGTACCTGAAATCCAGCCAGCCGACCTCTGGCCCTAGCCTATCTATTTATCCATCGACACATCTATACTATCTACATGTAACTTCCTTTATTTAATTAATCCACCCCTCCTCATACAATCTAATCACTATCTCGCAGTTATAGATTTATTTTCCGTAAATTTTATTTAATAAATAATTCTATATGGGATCACTGCCGCCTCTTCAGAAATCTAGTACTCTAGATCCTTTTCAACTCCTATTTTTTCCCTTCGATAAACGAGTTTATCATTTACATTTATCAAAATAAGTCCTTTAAAATAACAAAAAATAAATATTATTAATAGATAAATAGAGAAGACATTATTTTATTTTCTTAGTTGAGACAGACAAAGAGGTGACCCTTGGTCAACATGTCTGTCCCAGAACCCTAGAAGATGATATTTTTTGTCGACTAATTTTCAAGGATCTAAGGTCAGTGTCTGGGGTCAGAGTCGAAGTCCTTTAGGCTCGACAACGCAAGGTGTCTAAATGCCCTTGGACGACCTCGAGGGCAACAACCCTAAAAGGGCCAAAAAAATAAAAATAAAAAACAGGCAGCAGACACTGTCTGGACTTATGAGACCCTTCTTCCCGACCTAGCCGAACAAACGAATTCTTGTCTGAGCTGCTGTTGTTTGGCCCTTCAAGTTCACAATCAGGTCTATCTAGTCAGGTCATCTCAGGCCTCACAATTCTTTTGACTATATTTACATAATATACTTACTTAGTATTTATAAAATGTACATATTAAAGTTAATTAATATTAATGGAATATGAAGGGAGACACTTATTTTGCATTATCTGAATTGATTAAGGGAAGATTAATACCGCCTTAATAGCATTACGAAAAAAATTTATATTAAATGATACTGAATAATCAAGTCTGGATAGAGTTCATTTTTCCTGGACGTGTAATTGCGATTAAAAAGCAAAACATTAATTTTTTTTATATTTAAAAAATATGTCTGGATAATTTTATATCATAATAACCATATATTTGTCCTTTAGTCTATTTGGCCCAGTGTCGAAAAGAAAAAAAAATTTTCATAATATTGATAATTGATTAATACACACAAACGAAAAATCTGTAAAAATAAAAGATAATATAAAAGTATGTACCTACAATCTAGAGGTCAGAAGCAAAAAATCTGGTGTGACAGCACATCACACATTTTTCCTTACCTTAGATAAGAGAAAGTTGTTGGTCGCCATAAATGATTTATTTTTATAAATATAAAAGCTTTCCTTGTTAATTTATAGTTTAAAAAATAGGGTACATTTTGACGAGGGGACCATCCATGAAAACTCAGCTTTTGATTGAGGTATAAACGCTATACTATATAACTTCCAACAATTTAGGACGGTGACAACATCGCATCAGAGATACTTGATCAAAAGCGCCTTTATAATATAATAGTATTTTTGAATCTCTAGGCAATCTTAAATCTTAAATGAAATAAACATCGCAATGTTTGATTATTTTTTTTTCCAAGGATATCACTTAATTACAAAAACGTGTATGATTTAATATATTTACATAAATAACGTTAATAAAAACAAGGAAGAATCTAATTAGTAGATCAAGAATAATAAAAAATAATAGCGCAAATTTGCAGAGTTGATTTAGCACTTAAAAGTTAAATATTTTAATGACTTACGTAAGGAAAAAACTTTGTGTGTATAATGTTGATAAATAGTCGAAGGTAAGTAACTATGTTTGTTAGTACTCTCTAATAAATAACGTCCTTTAAAAAAAACAGTGATTTTCAGAAAACAACAAATCAACTCCATTTAAATTTATTACTGCGTATAAATTAAATTAAATTAATAACAAGTCACTGGTGTAATTGATAAGACTATTTTCTATTTCCAAAATGCGATTACTTGATGTTTTCTCCTTAGCCCCAAAAATTCTGGGTGATTTTATTTTTGGTAATTAGGACATTATACCTTCTCAAATTGGTGTAACCGGTATTTAGGTAAAATTAAACAAACTTTTGGCTATTTTAACAAAATTTTATTTATAAAACACGAGAAAATTTACTTTGAAGTAATTATATATATATAAAAAGGCGGCAAGAAAAAACGAGACTTTCCTTTAACCAGTTCCAAAGAAAATCTTAATGAATATTGGCGATATATCTCCTAAAGATAATTAATATGAATAAAATTTCAAAGAAAATTATTTTCAAACTGGATAGAAATAGTATAATTCTTTATATGAATATTATTTCTCGAAAGTTAGTAGTTTAAGAGATATTTTGACATTACTGGTTTGAATTTGAAGTCACAATTAGTTGCGTCTTACTAACACTCGAGCACTTATTTTTTTCGATTCAAAATAAACTGATTAATTATAAGCTAAATAAGAAAAAAATTATACATCAATTTATTTTATTATTTAATACCAAAAGTGGAAACATTAGTTTGTTTGGTTGCTGTAAGGTAGAGAGTAGACCCAAATGACACTCACTAATAGGTTTTTCGATTCATTGCTCCCCACATGCCCTCAATTGTTAAATCTCTCTAGAAATTAACAACTGCGCTTCGTGGCTTGCTCTCGAGAGACAATTAATCGAAAATGCTATGTCATTTAATTGGCCTAACTTCCTGCAAGCAAAAACGAACTAATTTATGCACCCCGCGGTTTTAGTGGCTAGGAATTTACACTTTCCTTTGGCTTTCTGTAAGCCCTGCTATCCACTATCATTTACCATTTATGAGGTATATGAATTATCTTACTCAATTTCTAACACATTGTCTTAAAACTACAACATTCCTTAATTATTTCTGTCTTATAAAATGAAATTAATATTAATATAATAATGAAAGCATTCCGCAAAATAAAACTAGAAACATTAACTAGCTTGATAGCTTCAGATATCATATTATTTCAAAAGGAAAGGCCTGGAGCATAGAGAAATTTAATCTAGAATATAACAAAACCAGGAAAGAGCATTTATATGATCTAATAAATTTCACTAAATGAATAAAAAAATTAATTACTATGTTTATGCTTTAGTAAATGTGGTATGTGTTTTTATTAGCTTGTGCGCCTGCGGAATAAAAAGGTTTATTTATTTTTAATTTTTTCAAAATTTCTGAATATAAAACCTGATTTAGAAAATTCTAATAATTGTATAAACAATTTTAAATAATAATTGGATATTGGTGTATAAGAAAGTATCAAGATACTTTTGCTAGTGAATGAAGTGAGACGTATTGATGAAGTCATTTCATGTGCAAATGGGATTCAAACTCAGACTCTCCGCATAGGTAATTTACATCTCTTATTTATTATGCATATTCTCCTGGACTAACCCTAATTCATATATTAATAGCTATCACATTTCTGAAGGGATCACATTGTATAATTAAACGAAGGGGGAGAGAAGGAGATTGAAACATATGGAACACACAACAACAGAATATTCTTTTTATTTTCGATTTAATTTTAAAGTTTAATAATCTGGGGTGGCTAACACAAAACCGGTAGTCACCTTTCCTTATAGGAGTTGCATTACCTAATATACTAATACTTCTAAAATTATGAAAAATTAGATCCTATCAAGAAAATTCTCAAATAAAAGTTTTTTAAATTCTTTTTCAGCATGTGACACCGTCCATATTTATTTAAATTAAATAGTATAAATTCAATATATTTTCTCGATCAAGACGGGAAGCGAACCAATGATCTTTAAATCACAAAAGCTTATACTATTGCTCTAGGGGACAGCGGATCAAATAAAAATTCTTATTTTGATATCAACTTTTGTTAAAAAATTTGTTTTTAAATATTAATATTTCAATAAACGTATAAAAGTGATAACATGACACCAAAAAACTGCTATTTTCTTTAGTTGGATCTGTACCGAAAATTGATGAAATGGAGATATTTATATCTGAGCTTAAATATATATATTCAATAAGAAGACGGATGACTGTGGATATTTTTGAAAGTAATCTGAGGTAAGCAGCCAACAAATAAATAGTATTATTTTGTTGGCTGCCTACCTCAAATCACTTTTTTTTTAAATCTATCAATTATATCCAATGGAAGGAGAACAAATTTCCCTAAAATTTAGAAAATATCAATTTCACCATGTTAAGTTATTTATCTTAAACTTAAAATTTTAAAAATGAGGCGGGAATCAAACCCACGTTCATGGTTTACGCCCGTGGATGTTTAAAATTTTATAAATATTCATGCATTTGTTCGAAGTAAATTCACAGAAAGACATATCGTTATTATTTTATTTATTATACTTATTATATTCAACCTTCAAGACTTTTAAAATATATATGTAAGACTATCTGGCCAACCTTTTGCCAACCATGCGCCAATTTTTCCATAGACGAGTTCAAATGCGCCATATAACTCGAGCACTTTTTACACCTTCTTACATTCATCGTTAGGGGCTGGAAAATAGAGATAAGAGTAGGTTCTTTTTAGCTTAGAGGAGGAAAAGGAATAACTTAATCAATATATCAACAATATAGTTAAAATGTGATATTTTTAAAATGTAAATTATTAAGTTATTTCAAACAAAAGAAATAAAATTAGTTAAAAATAAGATACATAATAAGAATCCATTAATAAAATGTAAAATAAAATTTTGATAATTTTAAACTATAAATTGAAATTGTAACAACTGATATAAAAAAGAGAATCTTAACTTGAAATGAATTTATTAATATAATTGAGTAAGTTACACAAATTATAAAAATAAATTTTAAAAATTCTATGGTCCAAATCCACGATATAAAAAATACATATAAGCGCAAGAATGCAATGCGCTACTTGTAATCATCCAATGCGCCACGCTGGCCTGTGATCTATCGCATTACTGTGATTTTGAATTAAATTTTGAATATGAGTTAACTTTAATTTTTCAAATTTTAATAAAACAAAAATCCGACGTAAAGTGAAGAAAATTTTTTTGCCTTCCCTTTTTAGGGATGAAACTTGAATTGAAATACTTAACTTTTTTTTTATCAATGATTCTCAACTTGGGGGCGAAGACAAGAAATATTTCAAGAAATTCTAAAAAAAAGAAAAAAAAGATTCAAAATGCAACAAAAAAGGTTTGTGGTAAATATACAGAAGAGCCAGAATCCATCACAATACATATAATCGTTTTGAAATAGTGAGAAGTATAAGAAATATTTGATTTTTCTGTAAAACACGGTCAAAAATGCTTTTCCACTTCAGGAGGCAAAATCATCTTTAAAAATAAAGAGGGGTTGAGAAACACTGAGTTAAAAATTATTTTTGGATATACACGGAGTTTGTATTTCTCTTCGGGAGATAACCACTTTTAAAATAAAAAAAAAAACTTGTTTTATTTCAAAAAATTCCAATACAAAAAAAAATATCAAACAATTATTCAAATTAAAATGTAATAATAACAATAACTAAAATTCTTTAACCTGTTCATCTCCAATAGTTGTGTGCCACTCATTGATTATGAAGTAAAATATCCTCCATGAAATCCTAGTATATTTTCTTTTGTAGAATTATCAGAAAATCAATGAGAGTTGAAAGTAAAAGATTCAATTTTAAGCAATCTTTTTTTTCCGCCCACATGGATTCATTTAACATTAGATATGAGTTCTGAAAATGCGTGCGTGCTGTCAGGAGTTAAAATAAGCTTGTCTAAAAAAAACTCTCTAGTCTGACAGAAAAGAAACGTTGCAAGCGAAATATGCGTGAGTTGTGATCAAGTGCGACCTAGTTGGCCTTGGTCAGGGTTTGCGCGAATATTTTGTCTTTTGCAAATTGAACAGCACTCTTGGCGATTCATTTGATTAATGCACGAATATATCTTTCAACACATCTGGGAACACTCTCTCTCTTTCTCTTTGAAAATCTAATGTGACCTTTTCTAAAAATAAATATTTTAATTTTACTTTTATATTATATAAATTAGACAATATTATAATCAGGTTTATTAGGCCCGAGGATTGGAATTATCAAAAATTCATGGGGATGATTAACAAAAAACTACATACTACATGTGTTCTTATAGACAATTATATAATATATTGTAAAAAAAAAAAAAATTACAAAGATTTA
>JAAAKE020014073.1:0-10702 GCA_010014785.2 Anisolabis maritima
AAGCCCGCGCACAAAGCACTTAATTTAATTAAAAATTTTAGTCAATGGATGAAAGATCAAATCTCTCCTGATTGCTTTTTCCCTTTTTTTTTTACTTCAATGGAATTCAAGTTTAAAATAAGAACTAATTTTTCATCCGGAATTTTGAGCATTATATCTATTGAAGAAAAAAAGGGAAAGAGCAATCAGGAGAAATGTGATCTCCCACTCATTAGCCAAAATTTATATTAAATAAATTATGTGGTTTATGCACGGGCTTTCTTGTTCCTCCTCAAGACTCTATTTTATTATTCTTTAACCATAATCTTTGGTGTGGAAAAGAATATAAATAATTTTAGTTTTTTTTTTTTAATTTTGAAATATTATACATATATTTTTCATTTAATCATATTTATTATTCGGTTATCTGAAAAATATTTAACTAATCCATCTATCTTAAGGCAGTTTTTGTTAGTGGGTATTTTTGAAAAAATTGAAAAAACACTTGATGTCGTTTGCTCGCCACTAATGTCTAACCTACTTTCTTTAACGAGTAGCTAATCTCTTTAATATTTATTACAAACAAAGAAATAAAGGCTAGTAAAGTGTGCATTTGTTGTTATATTAAATATTTAAATGAAATCTTAAGTATTTTCATAAATAAACCCTTTTATAACTTAAAAATTTTCTATTAAGAAAATAATAGACATAGAAAAATAAATGAATAAAAGTGTGGAGGAGAGGGGTTGGAATTTTACCAAAATAGGGAATACCAATTTTAACGCTTGGGGTAAATATTTGGAATTGCGCCACTTGTCAAGAGAGGGGGGGGGGGAGAATATTGGATGCACATAACGCGAAGGCATCTGGCATAACCGAAAGGAATTCTAATCTCATTACAATGAAGTAATCCTTTGTAGTAGTATTTTTCTAAGGTAGAATAAATTTGGACTCAGAAATTTAAATAAAATTTTCTCTGGCTAAGAGGTCTTCTCTGAAATTTGTTTTATCTTTTTTTAGGGATGTTCTTCGGGTAAAAGGGAGAAATTTTCCTTCTCCGAAATTTATCTCGAGTTTATTTATATAAAATTTTATGAATGAATAAAATGAATTTATCTCTAAGAGATTAACATGAAACGACAAATCTAAGAAAAAAGAAGGACCCTAATCAGACGGGATGTTGCTGCTCCAAATGACCCGTGTCCGTTAAAGGGAGGGATGTCATCTGCCCTTGTGCATAAATGGACTCCTGCTGTGAGCTTCTCATATAAAAAGTGTCAAGGTTATCATAAGGAGACAGAGCACTCTCAATGGAACTCTCTCTCTCTTTCTCTCTCTCTCTACATCTGCGAATGATTGATAAAAACATAGTAATATAATTTATATACGATACGGACCATTAAAATAAAAAAACACTTTATCAAAAATTATTGGCTCTCTTACCATTTTTGTAACAAATTTTATCGTTAATTTTGCCTTGAAAATTCCAAAATTCAAATAATAAAATAAAACATAGCCATCTGGAATTTAAAAATGAGACCGCATCTGACACTCTGCATACAGACAAATATCTTCTTCCACTTTTAAATGAAACAGAATTCACTTTTACACTTTTTTTTTTTTTAAATAATTATTAGAAAATTTGTTAGTAAGGCTGTAAGGTACGGAGAGAAGTAAATTTATAACATTAATGACGATTACAGCAGGAACGAACTTTATTTTAATGGCGTGGGTGGTGAATAGTCCTCGAATTAAAAACACCCCCCTCCCGAAATCTCAAAAATATACATATATAAGAGACGAGAATATAATTTAAAATAAAATTTACACGTTTAGAAATTATCAAAAAATAATATTTTATATTTAGAATATATTATTTTAGACTAAGTAACGAATTGTTACTAGGATGATCCTATTTCAAAAAATATTTATTTTTAATTATTGGTCAATTATGTTTCAAATAAAATTTGTTCAATATTAATGGAGCCATATTTAATGATCATTGCCAAAATTATTATTTATAAACTTCTCCCCTCCCCTAAAAAAAAAAAAAAATTGTCTAGCTACGACCCTGAAGAGAGGGGAGTAAATTATATTAGGCAGAAAAAAACAGTCTTTTTTAAACTGACTTCATTCAGTGGCGTATATAACTGAAGGAGGCGGGCCCCCACGGAGGCAATAGAATCACAAAATTTGAATAAAAACATGAAAATAATTAGAAAAATGTAATTGGAATTTCTAATAAGAACTTCGTTTTATACGAAGTATATATAAAATTTAATTCAAAAGGAAATACAATAAAAAATTCTATTGTCCCATTCCCTCCTCCTAAGATTGACATCATTGACGTTTTGATGGAGAGGGGGGACCCACAAAAGAAACTTTTTCTTATAAAGATTTGAAAAAAGACAACTGCCTCTCAAATGACACCTCTGACTAGGTTGCTAGTACTAGAACTAGTATTTCATCTTATTTTTCTTTGCCCCCCCCCCCCCATGGCTAAGAGGTTAAAGATATGTTAATTGTCAATATTGAAAACCTTAAAAGGCAAGGGGTGTGGGTTCGGATCCCAGGCAGTCTGATGAAAATTTATTTATATCATTTGGATACCAAGTGATAAAAATAAATATGTATCGTAATCAGATGCCCAAAAGTCTTGAAAAAACGAATATTTCTCTTTTGTCTCTGATATTTATCTCAACTGCAACCTTATTGGAAATACACTCTGGGTGTTCTTTATCGCGTTCCCATCTTTAAGTAGCGCACATGACCTTTGATACCAAACAAGATTTAAAAATAAAATAAATTATTAAGCGCCAGTTGAATATAAATATATTTTAATTTATAAAATATAAACAAAATTATAAATAGAGATAAGGAGACTACAATTTGATATAGCGTATTTTATTTCATTTTAATCGGTCTTTAACATTAATTAGGTTCGCATGAATTTTTCAAATATAAATAACGATAACTTTTAACCCTTAAATGCAAAAACATGACGTAATTGAAACGAAAGACAGAAGCATCGTCTTCCCTTAAACCTAATTAAAAACATTTGGGATAAATTTACCTTAAAATTAGGATTTAATTTCAGAAAGAGAAAATAACAATGAAACGCAGAGAGGGAATTAATTAAAAGCGAAGGTCTGGAGATTACGTCCGGTTAAATACAAAGCAAAAATAGAAGAAGATGGGTGGCAATTTGGCCCTGAGATTGGACAACGAGAAAATAAAATGAAATGGCGGCAAGTGAGGAAATGAAAAAAAATCTGGTGTGACTGTAGCACACACTCTTACCTAAGGTTATGAATGATGTGTGATGTGCTCTCTCACGAGATTTTTTTGCATGCGCCTCCTAGGCAGCCGGTTCACAATTTTAATTTACCTTTCATTTTTTGAGATTTTTCTTTTATGAGTATTAATCAATTATCAATTTGGTGCTTTCGTGCACGGAGACATACACCTCAAACCAAGCCGACCTCGGGTCGTATCCCTGTAAAGTTACTTTATTTCCTCTCTCAAACTCCTCTACCAGTATTTATTTCTAACTACTCTTATATCTAATTCCATCCGGTCTCCAACCTAACCTATTTTCTAAGGAGGATACCCTAGTTTGAGGAAGAACTTTCTCAGTATCTGCGTGTCGTCTATTCCATACTAAAAAGCATCCATCTTTACTCCCTCTCTTCGTAGATTTGCCTGAGGACTTTATTGAAGGGGCAATTATCAATATCATAATAAAATTAAATTGACAATTAAATCACATTTATTATTAAACATATAAATACGAAATATTTATATTTTATTACCATGGCAATGATTGTCCTACATTTTCTAAAAGATTCTTAAAAGCCTAAATTGAGAGCCCCACATTATTTTAATGTAAAAAATAATTAATACATCTTAAAAATTATCTAATTTATTATATATACAGTCAATTAGATCAAAATCAAAATAGAATATTTTAGGAGAAAATCACAAAAAAAAAATGTACAAGAGTGAGTCCCAAACAATTTTGGAGAGAATAAAGATTAATATATTTCAAAATAATTCAGTAATTAATAGTTTAGTGATTGATTTAGATCAAATTTTAAGAAAATGGGAAAAAAATACAAAAGTACATCAGTAAAATACATGTACTCTTTAGCCGATTTTATTGAAAATTTTTGAGATGCATGCGAGAGAGCTTGCCTCTTCGTTTTTGAGAAATCTTGTTTACAGATACTTTCCTTAGACTCAGGTGATCTCAAAACGTGTATATCCGTTGAAATCTTGATTTTTTTTTTTGCGATCGCAATACTTTCTCACTAAATATTATTCGGATAGGTAAGAGAAAGTGAAAAAAAAAGAAAGAAGACAAGAAATGTTTGTAAAGAAGAGACAGAAAGCAGATGGAAATTGTTTAAAAAAAATACATTCCATTCAGATGAAACTACATGGCCACTAGATTATTGAAATAATAATAATAGGTTTGTTTCATGAATTACTGAAACAATCGAAACGTTTTGTGACTAACAATAATACTCTGGTCATACGCCCGATTGTTTGCAACGGTTATAAATTATTCTTGGAACAAGCATAATAGAAGAAACAACAGTAGCCATAACTTAAGCTCCTTTAAAGGATAAGTCCAGGAGAGAGAGACTAGCCTAACTAGCCTTCAGGCTAGAAAAAGGAACCAAAAGTTAATTACTATTTTGGGCAATAATTTATTTAAAACTCGCAAATTATTTTATTCAATTAATACCCACAACCAGTTTCATTCATTTAATGTCCTCATTTTTTTTTTCTTCATTTTACGAAAAAACAGGTCTGATGATGATGTCGATGATGATGATGGAGATGATCATCATATAGAGAAGGGTTCACTACCTTTTCAACAGGAAATGCCAATGTTGCAACCAGAGAAATATATATATTTAAAAAAAAATTATGAATATATTAGCAAGCTAATATAAATGGTCGATATCGAAAATAAAATTTCATAAATAAATTTAAATAAATAATTTAGCTTTCAGCAGCCCCTAGGGTATAATAATGACTGAATATAGAAACAAATCAATCAATCATCTTTTTCTTTTCCTTCCAAATTGAAAATCGAATAAAAAATCAATAAAGGATTAACATTATTTATTTTTTATGAGTTCAATAGAATTAACTTTAACTAAGAATCAAGATATAAGTGAGAAACGAATCAATCGATCAATAGTGACACCTGTTGAAAGTGAAATGAAAAAAAATTCCCTTGCCTCTTAGTAAGCTAGAGTTAAGCAAGCAAAAAAAATTGATTCATAACCAAGAGATAAAAATGTGTGTTTGTTTAGCTATTATTGACAACAAAATATTTTTCATATGTAGATTTTCTCTGTGGCTTAGAGGTTAGCATGCCTGATGTGAACTGAGGACAAGAGTTGGAATAAAAACGAACCATAATAACTAAATAAAATTCTTTGAATCTTTTCACTTTCCTATTCCAAAAAAAAAAAAGGAAAAATAATTGGATATAAGATAATAAATATACGTCATCAAGGAAAAAACTCTTGGAAATTTTATTTAAGAGCGTGACCAGAGACGCCTAGGTCTAAAATATCTATATTATCTAACAAATTGAAATAGAAAGTAGAAAACAGGGAAATTGTAACAAAATTGTATTGGTAAAGTGACTTTTGGGCCACTCTGTATATATAGCAGCGGATCCTAACCTAAACGCCAAACGATGTAACCCCGGTAAGGTAAAAAATTTCTCAAAATAAATAAACTTTTACAAATAAATTAGTTCTTACTAAATGATAATCCATATTCATGTTTTAAAAAATTTAATTTTTTAATAGTGTTATTTTTCTTTGAAGGACCGCCACCGGCCCAGAGCAGGCGGAAACCACTGATATTTATTACATAGATAAAGTCAACGCAAAAAATCGATATTGAGTTTTCACTAAAATATATTTTATGTTTCGTGGTTGTCCGAGTCTAAAAAAATGGGTCTTAAAAATATCCTGTATGTCTGTGTCTTAATACAAAAAAGAAAAAATATTTAAGCTCAAATTTGACATCTATCTATACCGCAGTCTCATGCGTCTTGAAGATTCTCAATAAAATCGGCCACAATTGGTTACTATTACTTTACTGAATGTTTTTTTTTTTTTTTCAAAATCAGCGTTAATTAATTTTTTTAAAATTCAGATATAAATTTTTTTTTAGATAATCTTTGAAATTAATTAACCTTAATCCCACTAAAATGACTAGGTAAAAGAAAGTTATTTGGTGTGCATTTGCCACACCAGATTTTTTACTTTTGGATTTTGAAGTCTTTCAGTGCCTTAGCGCCGTCGTGGCCTACAAGACTTTGCTCTTCTGAATGACAGGGTCGGATTATATAGATAATAAGATTCTAACATAATTTTTTAATTTTACAATATTTTTTACGTAGATCTAGAACCAATCTTCAATATTTCCATATACATAATATTTTTTTACGTTTTTTTCTCAAACCAATCTGTAGAGTATTTATTTGTAAGTAGGTGTTTAATAGAACGTAGCAAAAGGTCGTGTGCTGTGCCTACGCACCAGGCGCCGTATAGAAATCCCTTTTAATATAATTTATTAACTATTTTATTTATTTTTTTTTACTTTCTCTTACCTGTAAAATTTTCAATAAAACGGCCAAAGAGTAGTAATGTAGTGTTGTACTTTTTTAGTTTTTTTTTTTTTTTTTTGATTTTCTCAAAATTTGCTCTAACAATTTTGATTAAAAATCATATATCAATTATTTATTAGATAATCTTTGAAATGTATTGACCCTTATCCCCCCTCCCAAAAAAAAAATTATTTTGGACCCACTTTTTTACTTTTTACGCCCCTCGGCTGGTAGACTTCTGTTTACATAAAGGGTTTGGAGAAACCTTTTGATTAAAAATATTGAAAATAAGATTTGGGTATAGGCAAATTTAATTGCTGAATAGATATTGACGCAGTGAGATCGAAACATTGTCTTTTTTGCTCCTTAATGTCTTTCTTTCCAGATAATTATGATATAGGAGAAGGCAGGACTTGGAGTCAACTCAGGGTCAAATCTGGAGGTAATATTTACACCCTATATGCCTCCTCCAGTGGAAGGAACTCCAGTATAATTTACCCATTAGAACCACATCATATCAATTCTTGCAATTAATAAATTTATAAAATTTATGTGATATTTAGAAACCACTAACAATCGGTATTATTTATATTTACTAAAAAAAAAATTTGATATTTATTATCGAAACATATTCTTTCTCTGCTTATAGTTGAAATTTGATTTTGTTCTTGACTCTTCATCTAATCCACTCATAAATCATTAATTAATTATCTGAACATCACATCACAATCTAGAGTGAGAGATGATGGGGCAAAAAACGCATGATGTCATTTTTATTTGGATTAGACAATTCAAAAGACAAATATTTTAATGAAATTGTTTGTTTAGTGAAAAAAAATCACTACTACCTAATGTTTACGTATTTACAATATAAAAAAGTTTATTGATTTTCCTGATTCGGTGTTTAGAGTCGTTAAAAATGAAAAAGCAGTAGGTAAAATAATTATGTCCCGAAAATGAAAATTTTGTGATAAAATCAGTTGAAAGTGAATGCTTTTAGTCAATTTGATTTATCCCCATCTATGGAAAGATAAAAAGTTCCTATTAAATTGCAGGCTCTATTCTATTGATGGATTTATTTCGATTAAAAACGGCATATCACTGTAATATTGATGGAATGTCACTTTAATGATTTATTTGTATGTGATATGTAATTTATTTTTGATCATATTGTAATTTTATTGTTTTGCATTACGCTTACATATCCATGCGTGTCTAAAGGAAGAAAATAAAATAATAAATAATAATTAAAAAATGAAAGAGCGGGACATAAATTTTTTTCTTTTATTTAATTTTATTAATGATTAGCTTCATAACAAAATTAAATTCCGAATCATTGTTCAATTGCATTAACAATTTAAAAACCTCTCTTTATATACTAAAAGAAGAAACTCACTGCGATTCTTCTAATTTTTTAAATGATCAATTTTTTGGAAAAAAATATTATTGATCTATGAACGATTCGGCCTTGAAGAAAACCTTGAAAAAATCAAAACAAAAAATTTAAATATTAGTTCAATTCTAGGTCGTTTGATGATTAATTATAATTAATTAATATAAGAGGATAAGAAGGTAGTAGTCAATAAAAAAATAATCTGGATTCTTTTATGACTAAGACGTTTCGATCCACTTGAACCATTAATTGTGTACAGAATTAGTCAAGTTTGTTTTAAGTACTGTAGAAACTCGATTACCCGTATTAATTAAGAGTGTTGTCCAGATAATCAAATACAAATTTTTTAAAAATAATAAAAATGGAGAAAATTAAAAAAAAAATGGTAATGATATTGAAGCATTTATAATAACATATCTTTCTTTACACTGCAGAATATAATCCCCCTCTCCCTTTCTAAACAGGAAGAAGGTTGCAGTAAAATAATAATAATAATAATAAATAGTGAGAATGAATACTCTTTTTAGTACCAAATTATAACTGTAAACAAAAATAATTAAATAAATAAAATGGGTAGGTAAAACGGTTAGAAAAATACATTTCAAATATTAATTAAATAATTAATTAAAAAAACATCATACGTTTATAATTAAAAATAAAAAAAAATTTTATGATGAAAAAAAAAACAGGACAAAAAAGTTTTTAATGAAAATTATTTTATTTTATTAAGCAACTCGATTCCCCCCTGGTTGGGAACCCCTGGTCTAGCCAGGCTTGAAATCGTTAATTTTCGTCTGCTTCATCCTTTTTGTCAGCAGTGTCTCCTTTTTAATTGAGGACTTGGAAAGTTGTAATTGAGATACCGTGAGACGCGGAGATGCCCGGGAGGCCTCTTAGGATTATGGACTATATGAAATTTGAAAAATTTTGGAACGATAGAAAAACCAAAAATTATTACATAAGGCAACAAGTTTAAATATAATTAAAATATGTTTGCCTAACTAATCTACTCAATTCAATGTATAAATAATTACTTTAAAAATTACATATAAAATTAATAAACAGAAAGTTCATCCATTAATTGTCTGTTGTCAAATTGGTCTCGTTTTTTTTTTAAATTCGATAGAAAAATTTGTATCGATAGCTTCTGGCGGACACTTGTATATCGGAGGGCAGTACTTAATCTCGGGGGCTGTTCCTCTTTTCTCTTTAGTCTTTCATTAGGGCCTATATTAATTATAAAATATCTCTATCTATGTCAGAAATGAATGTAGTATCAGTAACAATTGACTTGGGCAAATGCTATTCGTGAGTTCTCAAATTAAATTCCTTAGTTTACATGTTAAAAAATTTGTTGCATTTGGTTGTCATTATCTCTTGAGAAGCGGTGTTTGCTGGTACTAAATAATATAATTAGGTAGAAGAGGGATGCTCGTGACTGAGAGCAAACAGAGAGACGTTCTCTTTCTATCTGAGTGGTCAGCTGATGCGATGCACTCAAGAGGGCGTTAACACTGCACCGGGCGTCTGAGGACGTCACAGCAATTGGCAAACAAGAAGCCAAAAAAAAAAAAAAAAAGAGGGAGGCAAATTGAGCCAAGAGCCAATTTAGCCCCACGACTATTCTATTCACATGGGATGACTCCCACAGGAGCAATGGGAAACATCCCCAACAGGCACGGAAATAAAACCAATACAATGCACAATTAAACTAATCCATTTACTATTATACTAACTACATAACTATTATCATCAACTTTCTTCATGCTTCGTTAAAATTAAGATTGATTTATTAAAATGTTTAAGAGGGCGCTTCGAGAAAAAAATTTCGAAACCATATACTTATTATAATTAAAATAAATTATTTTTTATCGCAAGGAAGAAAAACTCGTTTAAAAAAATTTCTGAACTCGAAGGACCACACTAGACGCACGTGGCATATTATTATCTATTAATTGATCTATTTATGACTAGTTGGTATTTAGATGAAATTCCACTTGCAAATATCAAGAAACAAATTTACCAAACGAGGGTATAAAATTGGTCAAAACGACTTTCTCACCGAAACAATGATATAAAATACTTTCTGATTAATAAAAATAATCCTAAAGCGGAATGTGGCCGTTTAATTCAATCACAGGAAAGACAGGATAAATTAAATTATAAAAATTATTTAATTTTTAATTACCGACGTTTCGCGCAATAATCGTGTCCTTCCTCAGGACAATTAAATATTAATTAATACTGATGGTTCATACTTTTTTAATAATGTACACAATTATTTTGAAAAAAATAATTAATGCAGCGAGTGTATGTATTAGTTTTTACAAGCGATTTTCATTTCTAATACATATACTCGCTGCATTAATTATGTTTTTCAAAATAATTGTGTACATTATTAAAAAAGTATGAACTATCAGTATTAATTAATATTTAATTGAACTGAGGAAGTCCAATTTAAAAAATTAAATGACTTGTATTAATTTCTCTAGATTGCATTACCTGGAGATTAATAAAAATAATTGCTACAAGGCTATTAATCTGGGATGTCTTTGTGGCTGGAGAATTGCTCTGATGCAAAGGAGACAATAAAAAATAAGACTTTGCTGTCTATTTTATTTTATTCAATAAGCCTACCAGGCTAACGTTTCGACCCTCAGTTTGTCAATCAAATGACCCCTTCACATCAG
>JAAAKE020014084.1:0-10701 GCA_010014785.2 Anisolabis maritima
GGTGCAACTCCTCTACCCATCCCGCTAACTTCTCATTTTAATTTAAACATCCCTTCTTCTTCTTCTTCTTTTTCTTCTTCTACTACTTCTTCTTCTTTTCTTTTTTACTATTATTAAAACAACATGTTGTGCATATTTGATCAGACTTGGGGCTCTTGACTTTTAACTTCCAGCAGCCATTTTTTATTTGATTTAAGATGGCAGCCTTCAAAAGTGAAAGTTATGAGAAGTTATATCCTTGTGTGTTCAAGTCTAAAATCCATTAGAAAAAGACTAGAGAATTATATTAATCAAAGCGAACATTTTTTATTATTTGCTTTTTCCTGCCAAAAAAATTTTATATTCATTAAAAATCAGTTCAGCATCTCTAGATAGGGAGCTTAAGAAGTCAGTTATCGCTGCGGTTCCCAAGTTGGACTTTTTTTTGTCTTTCGGCGACTGATGACATTTAGACTCGGTCCTTATTTATTTAAATTAATTGGTAGTCAATATAATTTAAATAAATTTTTGTCGCAGTTAGACTTAATTAATAATAGTACAATATGCTCAATATTAGAAAAAAAAACAAGATTTTTTGTTTTGTTGGTATTGGAGATTATATACTACGTAATTGAGGTCTAAGATCGCTCCATTCATGCTTTTTTGTGTTGATCATTCATATTCATGTTTCTCACCTGCGGGCAATGTGCAATTTGTTAATAATTATTAACAATAGTTGTAATATATTGAAAGTGTGTAATAATAAATGATTTTCTTTTCTCATCAATGTATACCGCTCTGAAGATGTCTTAGAATTGACTCCCACCCATTAAGCAGACATCCCAGATTACTAATAAATATTATAGGTATAAAGAGAAACGACCAGCAATGCCTTTTATAGTATGTAATTTTACTTTATTTATTTTTAGAATATGGAAATTTTTATAGTAATATTTGTGTTTCAAAGTTAGAAAATTTTTTATAAAAATTTCCTCTAAAAAAAAGTAATCACTCATAGAAAAGACATGGTTGTATGATTTTGGTTTAAAAAAGTATTTTTTTTTTCAATAATTAATTCTGAATCCAAAAGAGGTTTGGCTGCAGATCGTATCTGACAAAAAATACAATTTATATAATAGTCTAAATTGCTATTATATCACAATCAAATTACATCTTTCTACTTATTTTCTAATTTATGTCAGGCAGGGAATCCATTCTTCCTCCTAAGGATCCGATTTTTATCCGGTTCATTATAAGTTATTTCAATTTTTTGCTAAGCTACAATTACCCGGGCATTATATTATGCCCTCCGGAGGGGTAAGGGTTATAATCCTGACACCATCCCCCTCTCACATCCCAATGCGATCGTGCGCGCAATAACACCCACCCACACCCCTCCTGATGCCCTGAGTAGTAATTCTGTAATCCCTTGTTGGGTCATAGGGGTAGTTAGCGGGGGTGGGATATTGCTTGCCTCTATCTGTCTCTCTGTTATCGCAGCATGAGAATACATCCACTTGTGACAATATTAACGCCCTGGACCCGATCCCTATTGTACCATCCCATTACAGGCCCGTCTATCCACTGCGAAAATAATAGAGTGGACTAAACGGAAAATCTTAGAAATTTAATATTATTTAAATCCTATCTCTTTTTTTATATTTTGGCTCATTTCCCTCCTCTCAATTTTAGTATCATGTAGAATTTTGACTTCTGCTAACCAATGCAATTAAAAAATTATTTTGTACTGATGACATTTTATTACCAGTGGCCGAATAAATGAGAAAAAATTTTTTTTTATTGTTGTCACTCAATTATGAACCAATTTTGATGAAATATAATATCGATGTATCTGTTTTTATGTTGAGAGGTTTGATCAAACCTTGTTATTTCTTCTTCTTCTCCTTCCTTCTGGGCTCATTCCTATAGGAGAGAGAAAGTCGTGCTTGGAGGGAGGGGGTGAAACCTGACTGGCTAAGGGCTGGTAGAAGAATGTCAGTCTAGGGCAGCTCGTCATTCATCCATTTATTTACTAGACAGAATCTCCTTACTCTTGTTGTTATTATTTATTAATTAAAAATATAATTTAAATATAAAAATATTATTTATTTAAAAACTGTAACCAAATATTAAAAAAAAAAATAAGGGTCGCAAATTTTTCTCTCTCTCCATATTTCTAAGTCAATGATAATGCCTTTTCATAAAAAAAAAGAAACAAATGCATCGGTAGCCATCAATACGATTTTTACTCTCATATATATAATTAACTTATCAAATCCAAATGCCCTAGTATGATTTTTTAAGTTTTTTTTTGGCATTTGGGACCATATAGATTCTAAAACAGTAGTTCCCAAACTTTTTGATTTTAATAGCCCGTTTCAGTAAACTGCAGAATATAATTTCCAAGCAATAAGGAGATTATAATAAAAAAATATTAATAATAAATAGTAGGAATGAATAGTTGTTTTTTTTACTACTTTTAGAGACTAACTGTAGACAAAAATAATGAAATAAAGAGGATAGTTAAAAGATTAGGCTAACCATAACGAAAAAAAATATAATTCAAAATATAAATAAATAATTTACATGTGAAGATGTTGAATAAATATATATGAAGACCAAATAAAAGGCTCAATTTTTGGCAAAAGTATATTTATTCGCAGGTTTGTATTACCGAATATTTCAGAGGTTATTTCCAACAATCCTCCAACAACGGACTCATCCTAATAATGTCACAAATATAGTTGTTCATATGGCTATTAAAGGAAAATAAAATTATCTTGAACAATGCATCAATGCAATCCTCTCTCAAGTTCATTTAACTTCATAATGAAAATTCTTTTATTTTATTAAGCAAGCATGTACTAAGTGCAATGTCATTAAATACACTTGAGAGAGAAGAGCATTGTTCAAGATAAAATTTTCTCTTCTCATTTAATGATCACAACTATATATATGACGCATTATTATGATGAACCCGCTGATGCCCTGTCTTGTCCCTTGGTTAAGAGGTAAAGGCCTTGCCTCACGTACCAAAGATCAATGGTTCGCTTCCCATCCTGAACGACAAAAATTTATTTAAATTAATTGGCTGCCAATTAATTTAAATAAATAAGGATGGAGTTTATATGGCCTCAGATGCCGCAAAAACTTAAAATATATTTACATTTACATGAGCCCGGTGATGAAGGAGAGTTCGAAATAATCTACGAAATATCCGGCAATGATCATCTTTGTATATATATACTTTTGTCAAAAATTTAGCCTTTTATTTGACCTTCATAAATAAGTAATATTTATAATGATAAAAATAACAATGAAAATTCTTTTATTTTATTAAGCATCTCGATTCCCTCCTAAACTAAACTTCCCCCCTGGATGGAAAGCTCAGCTTTATATTAATTAATATACAAATTATCTAGACCGATTGGTATCCAATTGATTTAAATAAATTTTCTGGGATCCGAACTCATATCTCTAAGCCTGTTATATTTAAATTGATTCTAGAATTAAAATAAAAATAAACAAATGTTTAAAAAAAAAAAATTGATTTCAAACTTCAAACTTCAAACTATTCGAGAAAAAGTTAAAATTAAAATTTTCACTCATCATCCAGATAGTATAAATTTTTAAATAAAAAAAAATCAAAAGAAAATTCAATTTTTTTTTAATTCTCACAAATTTCATTCTAAATTTGTGGATTATATGTGAAGATTTGAGATGACAAAAATAGCCCCAGGGCGGGTGATGAGAAAAGTTGACAGTCATCGTCGTCGCCTCATCAAATTTGAATCTTTAATGTCCCGAGGGAAGAGCGGGGCAATCGCTGACAAGACTGAATCCGCGACATCATTAATAATTAATTATTGGCATTTCGGCAAGACTTATGACAGACAGACAGGGGAAAGATTATTTTAACGCCAATTAGAGACAGGCTCAGGGGTAAGGCAATGGCAGACATTAAATTTTCAGTTTCAGTACCATGGCATGAAGGGTTGACATTTAGGGCCTATGCAATTGCTAAAGAAATAGAACTTGTGTTGTAAAAGAAAGAAATAGAAAAATGATCTAGAGATCCTAGGAAAAGAAAGCCACCTTCCCACTTCTCTCCTTCCTCCAGAGTGATATAAAAAAAATTACAATTTTAAGTTCGATATTATAAGGAAACAAAACTGAATGAAAGTCAACAAAAATGTAGAATTTATGCAGAATTTAGATTCAAACTAATATATAATTTTGGAAATAGTCTAATGAACGTTTTTGCCCAAAATAATGTAATGATCTCTTCGGTTGATTTTTTGTTTTTTGGGATATAATATATATATATATATATATATATATAACGATATTTTTTTAATTAAATAAATATTCTTGTTATTTGTCACTCATATGTGTATATATTAATTTGAAAAAAAAATTTATTTTAAATTTTCTGTTTTGTTCAAAGCCACCATGTTTTTCCCCTTACTTTCGGAGGCAGGATATCATATATTTTTATGTTTAATGAATTATAAAAGACCTCATAGAGTTTTTTTATTGATTAATTTACCTATAGTTGTTCCAAGAAAAACTATTTATATTATTTTATAAATATTAAAAAAGAATTATTTCTTAGAGTGGCCTACTTCAATAGTTTCAACTTTTTATTTCCTTAAAAAATAATTGAAAAATTCTCAAATAGTTTTTTATTTGAATAGATCGACTTTGTATAGTTTAACAAAAAATTTCTTGGTCATCAAATTCCAAATAGTTTTTTTTTCACGTCTCACAAAATTCACGCCACTTTTTTTTTAATGTGATAATTTAAAGAAGAAAATAAATTTTATCTCGATGTAAATTAAAACTTTTTTTCTGAAATTTTCTTTCTAAAAAAGTCCTGATAGATTATGATTTATTTCTGGGATGACGGAGGACGTTCCTTATCAAAGTATTATAGAAAGAGGAAAGGGGATAAATCCTAAATGCTCTGCTCTCGTATAATTAGCATCTAAAGAGAGAGAGAGGTGTAAGATGACTAAACGGATTAGCCCTTAGAATAGATAAAGCCCCCCAGGAGGGGATTAAGGGCAGCACGTGTACTCCCATATTCGTACGACTATAACCCCCCCCCCTCTCTCACTCCGAGTCTGCAGTTCTTAAATACGTGAGAACAGAAGAGAAGGCAATTGCATATTAATGGCTACACGATAAAGCAAACCTTGGATGTAATCCCAACTTAACAACAAAAAATAAACATAAGGGATTAAAAAACCCTAAAATACACGAGAGAAGAGAACCTGAATGTTAACAGTTGCAATCTAGCATGTTTTCCAAATTTTAAATATATATAATTGCATAATCTATTAAAATATATAATTTAGTTATAAGAAATCTTGAAAAAAAGTTTTTGAATTATTTTAAAACCCAAAAACATCAGATCCGACTAGTCTCCAGAAAAAAAAATTTGGATTAAGATATAAACGAATAAAAGTGGGCAAAACAGAGTAGGCCTAGTTCTGGATTAAGCATTTCTAAAGAATTTTAGACACTGCGACTACATAAACGCAATTCTCTCTCTCTCTCCTTTTAGGATCTAATAACTCAGATGATTGTACTGATAACATTTGAACAAATTTGGACGTTTCATTTAAATTTCAAATAAGGATATTTTGTTTTTTAATCATACCCTGATTCTATCATATTTGAACTTTTATTTTCGACATAAGGATGGATTTATTAATTATCCGTTTGTCAAATTGTTGTTCTTTTGGGATGATTTAATTATAAAACAAGTCACTCAAAAGGAGGGGCGATTATATCAATGAACCCATTTTCAGAAGAAACATATCATTAGAAACATCTTTGCAATGAAAAGAAATCTGTATAATTATTACACAAGATATACAAGTATACGCAATGTTCTTTCAAATCAAGGTTCCAACGTAAAAGTCTATTTTCGACAGGTCTTTTTGAAGGATAGATTAAGATTAATTTGAAATTTTTTTTTGTAGCCCTAGATCTAATAGTTACAGGTGTAGAGAGAATCATTGTTTTCACTTAGGAATAATTTATTCATAAAAATTAATAGATTAGTAGTCAGTAGTTGTTGGAGGCTGATAAGTGAAGTAGAAGATAGATTGCCGCAAAAAGAAACCCTTGGATGCCAAAAGCCGAAAGGAGACGTTTCGGGCAAAATGTATTGGTTCATAACCCACTATAAATAAAAGAAAAAGAATATACCTATGTATACATGCATTGTTACATCATGACAACTTTGACTCTGACCACAAAGAGCCAATAAGTGACTGAAGATGGACCAATAAATTTTGTTCGAATCGTCTCCTTTCGGCTTTTGGCTTCTTGTTTGCTGCAATCTGCCTTCTATTTCCTTCAATATTCATAATAAATAGATACCATATCTGAGTGGTCTTTTTCAGCATCTGAGGACTTTTGGATTCCGCCCATATTAATTTAAATTAATTGGCAGCTATTTATTTTAAATAAATTTAAGAACGGGAAGCGAACCACTGCTTATATATATCTCAGGAGTCTATATAGGCTTCGGATGCTGAAAAAGCATTAAAAAAAAATCATTTAAATATGGTATTTATTAACTGAGAACTTAGTCTTTTTAATAAGCTTCGTTAAATGATTAGTTGATCCTTGCTTGCATGAATACTTCTGTCTTGGGCGCCTTTCGGGTGTGGTCCTTTGCATATCGATGGTCGCTGCCTGATGCCTAATTGCTATTATGCCATAGAGAAAAGAGATATCAAGTTTCGTTGAAATCGCTAATTGCGGAAGCAGAAATTATGACAGACAGACATTGTCCACATTGGCCACAACGGAACAACTTTAAAGGATAGATAGCCTTAGTGCACTATGGAATAATAGGGGAATTAATAATTCTAAAATAAGACCTGGTCCAGCAAAAAATCAACACGATCACAAAACTTATTTGCCACTGTTAAGCATTTAGCAGTTGGGGAAAGATATGATGATGTATGTTCAGAGGTGAAGTCGTTTGAGTCAAACCTGGACGAGGCACTTTGATATTTATTCTCCAGAAGCAGAAATACTTCCATGATGAAAAATTTAAGGTAGAATATTTTATATTTATTTTTTTTTTCCAGGAGTTTTTAACGCGTATATATATATATATATATATATTCACCTAGGCTAAATATTTCTCAAATTACCTTTATATAGATTATATTAAATAAGAAAATGAAAATTTTTTTTAGTTTGTTTTTTATTTATATTTCTAAGCTCTTTTGTTTCTCTGTGTGTGAACTCGTTTGCTCGAGATGATTATCTTTAATTATAATGTTTATAGTTGTATAGATCCTGTGTTTATCGTTTATATTGTTTTATTTTCATATGGATGGATGGATGCACGCTAGGACGAGGCCAGAGTAGCAATCCCTTTCCTTTCCAGGCAATTTTCTTGTCCAATTGGAAAAAGATTCAAAAAAGGAGACGGACAGACATGTTAATCACTTTCCAGAATATGAGCATTCGACCCCAATTTGACCTCCCATTTCGACCTCACCTTCTTCTCTTTTCTTGATTATTCATTTCCCATCGTCCTCTCGAACTCGCACCCTTTTATATGAAACCATTTATTTTTTTAAAGGATTTCTATAAAAAAAAAAAAAAAAAAAAACATTTTTTTGAACAATAGTTTAATTTTAAAATTATGTTTCTACCACTTATAATTTGTTGATATAGTAATCTATTAAAGAATTGGAAATTTAGGCTACAACTTGGTTCATTTTTCATATCTATTTCTGAAATTCCCTTGGATCAGATTTTAGAGGAGTTAACATTGTCAATATTGATAACTTTAAAAGTCAAAGAGCAGTGGTTCACTTTCCGTTATGAGTTATAGAAATTATTTTAAAAAATTGGGTACCAATTGACAAAAAAAAAATATGAAGGAAGGCCATTGATTTACTAAGTTGAATGAGAGACTACTTTATTTAATTATACCTTGTAGACTTTTTGGGGACTAGCCATCATCTTCTGGACAAAGGTTGTTATCAATTTCTTTACTTTCTTGAATTGTTGTAAAATTAAAATGCTCTATGTAACCCCCCACCCCGGGGCCAAGGGGTTAGAAGTATTAATAAAAGCCAAGAGATGTACGTTCAGATCCCAGGCAACTCAATTTATTTAAATAAATTAACCGAACATGTACCGAAAATAATATATAAGAATATTGTTTAAAGTTTATATGGCCTCAGATACCGAAAATAACAAAATGCTATAAATTTTCCATGATACCTCATTAAAAAACTGATCTCCAAAAGTAACCATCAGAGATAAAAATAATGATGTTTGTTTAGTGTGAATGGGGTTTAATATAAAATATACATAGAGCATTTTAATTTTACAAAAATGGAAGAAGGCAAATAAATTTATAGACTTTTCCTGAAGATTCGTAACAGCAAGTCCCCGAATCGTCGACAAAATGAAATTAAATATTCTCCACTGAAAGTAGCCTTTAGTTTATAATTTATAAATAATATGGTCGGAAATAGTTATAGTCAATATAATAATTTATCTTTCATATCTTCATAGCCTCTGATTGAAAGCAAAAAAAGTTAAGAGATGTGAGTTCGGATCCCCAGCCAATCCTAAAAAAGTATATTTAAACCAATTGAAATAAGTAAAAATAGCTGGTTAATAATTTCGTGATAATATGTAGGTACTATAATTAAAAAAATATAGAAAAAAATATCTATTTTCATCTCATTGATAAAGATAATGTGCGGGGCCCTCTGAAGAGGAAGCTTAGGAAGTCTGGAATCGTCTTAGCTGGATAAGGAGTATTTTTTAAAAATAAAATAAAACTAATCAACGATATTCAATACACTTCTGACTTAATCTAATTTTCGTTATAAAAACAAATCCTAAACAAAAAGCTTTATATAACATCCTCAGAATGGTTTTAGTGAAATGCCCTCTCCGATAAGAGGATTAGAATTGCTATTTTCATTCATTTTTCATGCTCAGCATTCGGTGTGTTTTGACGCCCTCAGGAGCCACGTGACATGGATGACATCCTGTCATAACCTCCCGCCCTTTAGCTTGTGTGACAAATGCCTCACGCGTGTCTTGCCCATATCCAAGTCATTTCGTCTAATAGGGCCATTCAGGCCCCTCAATCTCATTGAGGAAATATTTAAATTAGTATCTTTACTAGACATAAAAAAAAAACATTTTATATCTTAATCCTTATATGTTATTCCGTAATGTACAGTTGTTAAAATTTTATTGTCATTTTTGGGATAATCCCCCCTAAAAATGTCTTCCCTGTGTGCATTATTTATCCAATGTTTTTTTAGATTTAATATAGAAAAGTCTCGTGCCATTCTTTTTTTTAAGTTTTTTTTTTCTCATCTGAGGCCATTTGGACTCCACCTTATTTATTTGTGCCATTCTTAAAACTTTTTTTTTCAAAATTATATTTTATTTTTATATTTATTATGATATTAATTGCCTTGTTTTGGGATGTTCAAGATTAAGTTCCAAGACATATCTCATCCATTTTTTTTTAATTTGCATGTCAGAGTTAATTTCAGCAATTATCCGGAAGTGGATCATTAGCGCAGTCATATCTATCGGAATGCACGCTCGGAGGGCCTTAATTATCCGATTGCTTGCGATTAGGTAGTGGGGGAATGAGGACTATTACAGATTCTACGTGCATGATTTTAAAATTAACTGGAATAATTACATGCACACAATAAGGAGTAATAGCGAGTTATTCTCTGCCTCGCCATTTTCTCTAAATTTATCCATCCACTAGACGAAGAGGGGAAAATCGTCAAAATTTGTAGAATTGTTTTGAGATTTTTATTTAAAAACAAAATGTATATTTTGAAATTAAAGGTTAAAATTGAATAAATAATATTAGCAAACTTAACTTTCTTATAAACAGTATATTAAATTAAAATATTAATCGTGTTTTGACAAAGAAATTGTTAGAGACAGGATTATAGAAACTAGCGCCCCGGACCATAGACTCTGTCCTTATTTATTTATATCAATTGGTAGCCAATATAATATAATATAAATAAATTTTTGTCGTTCAGGACGGGAAGCGAACCACTGACCTTTACCTCTGCACCAAGAGACAGGGCTTTTATTTGTTAGGATTTTTTGGCTGATTTCTAACTCTTTTTGGAATTTCACAATTACCATCGTCAGGGTCTACAATAATATGTATAATAGTAATAATAATTATTTACATGTTCATTATATGATGGTCATTTTTTTTATCTCAAGATAAATTTAACGTATATCTAGTTTTAATTTAAAAAATAGGTCATTCTTGGGACATCATATTTTGCAGGAAGGGGGAGATCAAGCTCCCAAGTAATGAATTGATCAATCTAAAATTAACTTATCTTTTTAGCTAAAGGGGTAAAAAAAATTAAAGTAAAAAATTTTTATATCTAGCTACATCTTATTAATTTACTAGATATTTTTTCATTACGTATATAAGAAAATGAGAATTAGATTAGGCCAGGCAAATTAACTTTATTTAGAGTTAACATTTATTTATTTATAAAAAATTCCAGATTGGCATTTCGAATTTCCCAATTTATTTATTATTTATTCATAAATATCCTTTCAAGCAATATGTGAAAATCAACCATTGGTCCAATATCATCATTTTTTTTTTTACCGATAAAAAAATAAATGATCAATTTTATGCCCATTGGTTGCAAAAAA
>JAAAKE020014095.1:0-10700 GCA_010014785.2 Anisolabis maritima
AATGAGTGGACAAAATTTTATGAATATATTCACGTAAAACATAAAAAACATATAAAAATCAATCTTTTTATTGCTCAGGAAGCAAGTGAGGCTCAACTTTTGGACAATGATCTTGTCTCTTTTATTAAAAGAGTCTGGCAGGTGTTATGGGAACATCTCAGACTAGATGTTCACACCTCGCCTCGATTATGCACCAAATTCTGCATTTCTGGATTCTCATCTTTATAGTTACCTGATATCTTTAATTATTAGATTGCTTTTATGTCATATCGCAACACTCAGCCAACTTTATCTTTCCATCTAAGAGTTCATCCATATTGTGATTGTGATAATATAATAGGACAGTGGGAGACATAGATCACGTCTTCTTAGACTGTCCTCTGAACAAAAAGGCAGTTGATAGATTCTATGCTTTAATTGGGGATGAAATCCAATTTCCTATAAGAATAATAATTCTTTTACAAAATTTTAACCAGGAAAAGATGAGGCAGATTGTTGATCTTATCTCATCTAATCGTCATCTTCTTCATTTCTTCTTTGTCTTTACTTGAATTATGGATTTCCGCTCGTTGAAATTGTTTCACTTTCTTTTCACTTCTTTCTTTAATTATATTTTGTACTTAGGCGATTATTCAAATTCTTTTTCTGTTATGAGAATCTCCTTCCCCTCTGCTTCTTTTCCCTTCATCTCTTACTTTCTTTGCTCTCATTCTCTGTTTTTTTTCTTCTTTCCCTTTCTTCCTTACTTAGAACGATGAAAGACGTGCCCTTGAGTTGTCTTCTTTCTCTAAAGATATTCTTCTTATAATAAAGTGATATTATAATTAAAACTGTATATTATTAATAAAATCATTAAAATTTTTTCTAATATAATTTAATTAATTTATTATTAACTAAGTGTAACCCAGAATAACAATACAATGTACTTCAGCAAAGTACTAGAATCCCTTTGCAAATTTTATTGAAAAGTTTCGACGTGCATGAGAAGAGGGTCCGTAGCCTCGTATGGTTTTTCCATTTTATTTACTGACCATTTTGAGCGACCTATTGTTTTAGACCCTGGGAACTTAAAACGTGTATTTTCAGTTTTAATCTCGATATCAATTTTCTTTTATGATCGCATTACTTTCCCTACACTATATATTACATAGAGAAAGTAAAAACGAAGATGGGGGAAAAAATTCTATTAACTTCTTAATAATAATATTTCTATAATCTCAAATTCAATTATTACGTAGACTATTCAAATATTTTGGTATCATCATAGTTTAGCTTTCTTCCCCTAGGTGGCAGACCGTGTCAATCTCTAAGCTATTGATCCAAGAGCTCCTGCCATCTCGTGGAGAAATTTAACAACTAATAATAATTCAAATTGCAAATACACGGACATAGAGATTTCAAATTCAATTTTCTACATAGAGAGTAATAGCTCTCTAGGAGGTCATCATCGTTATTATTACCTTATTTTATTTATACTCTATTTCTCTCGCCTTATTCTTTAATTTAAACTTTAAATGTTTTTTTTATCATATCTTTATATTTAAAATAGTAACTAATAATAATAGAGATCGCTTTATATAGAATCATGTTTTATTTTTTAAATTTAATTTCGTTCATGTGATTTTTTCAAATTCCAATTTTATACATTGGCGTATCCATACTTAAATCATGAAGGGTTGGGGGCAATGAATGTAATGTAATATATAGATATATCTGTTGATATACAAGATATAATATGAAGAAACAACAATGAACACGTGATATCTAATATAAAAATTATATACAGCTGACAAAAAGAAATTATCAAATAAAAATTAAACAACAATAATATATTTCTGGAGGCAGAAAGAAAAGAAACAAACAAGAATCTAATTTTCTAAGTAACTCCAAACAAGAATGGTGTTTGGATAGGTGACCGGCATGTCACTGACTCTTATAAGAGGAGAGTGCGATATTTGCAAAAGAAAAAAATTTTTTCGGCTGGAGGGAGGAGGGAGGGTAGCAAAATGATACTTGCCTCAGGCAAAATATTTAGCGCCGATCCTGTTATGTTTTCCAAAACTTGGAGTGCTCACTTCAGACAAATTTAACAACTAACGACTTTAGATTTACTATGCAAATTTAGTGCGAATTAACAGACATTGCACTTGCGTTGTGACGTCATATCAAGGGTAGATATTAAATTGGAAAACGGGTTACAAATTTTTCTTTCCGATTGGAAATCTGACGTGAGTAAACACATCACACAACTTTCTCTTATCTAAGGTAAGGAAAGCTGATTGATGTGCTGTCGGGCCCTGTTCAATGTACAGCCAAATTGAATTTATTTTGTTTAATAAATGAAAATTTCTTATGACTTGTACTTTGTTTTACAAAAAATGAGAGAGGCCAGCTGCGCAAGGGACCATCATATAAATTGAGGCTCACACTATTTTGAGGTGAAATTGATTAATGCATCTTAAAAAATATTGCTAATTTAATCAAAATCGTTAAACAACCTAAGAATATTCAGTGGACCTCAAGCAATTTTGGGGGGATAAGTTCATCTAAAAAAAAAGCGAATCGACAAAAAAGAGTACAAATAATAGTATTCTTTGGGCGATTTTATTAAAAACCTTCGAGGTGTAAACTTAAATATAAATTTTCAGCCTCGTATTTTTTTTTATTTTTGTTCCCAGACTCAGGCAAGATCAATTTTTTTTAGACTCAGAAGAGCTCAAAACGTGTATTTCCGTTGAAATCACGAAAACAATTTTTTTTTTTGCGATTGCAAAACTTTCATTACAGAAAAAAAGATAAGATTTAATTCACTGAGTCTTATTTCTCGCAAAAGAATGAATTCAAAATATTTTCATTAATTTTTTTCACTCGTTGTGTAGTATGCGAATGAAAAAACAAAGACGCGAATTTTTTCCATCTTTCATTTTGTCCAATAAAGAAGAAAGAGAAAGAAAAAGAAAAGGAGAGTTTGAAATCCACCCAAAAGGGATTACTTGTAACGTAGGACGAAGAAGTAAACATGTTTGGTTCCATCAAAGTAATAAAGAAAGAGAGAGAGAAAAAAAAAAAACACAAAGTCTTTTTGAAATGCATAGCGCCACAACGAGGCCGACAACAATGTGGAAAATAACAAATTTATATTTGAATTATGAATTGATTTGTGGGCAACAAAAAAAGCTCATTTTAAAATTTAACTTTTGAAATCTTTGTATCTAAAGCGCGACGCCAAATCGAGTCGAGATTAATGGACTAAGATTGATGAGAAAAAATTTGTCAAGCAATCTCAATTGTGGGCAAAATTGCGATTTTATTTTGCCAGCCATGACAGTTACATGATTAGTGGCTCAGATGGAGCAAGCGCTTCTTTAAAAAATAGAGAGAGAGATATATTTGTTGCTGCTTTGAGAGCATTCATTTTATAATTCTCTCATCTATGATCAAAAAATTATTAAACAAATAATAGTTTAAAAAAAAAAGAAAATAGATCCATATGAAGGCAAAATATTGTTAAATCTATAAATTTCAACCCATCAGGTATTTATAGAGACGACCTTTGAATGAACACAACGATCCCACTCCGCGCAAACTCTCCGGTAACGAGTTCCTGATTATACCGGGATTGACCTTGTGGATGTTGAGGTTCGATGGATTATCCTTAGTGTTCTCTACTGAATCTCAAACCGATATGCAGGCTCAGGTCAGCAAAGAAGGGTGCACTCGTAAATAAACAGTGGAGGAGGTCATCCGGCCCGGGGATATTAGAATTATTCTATCGCATTTTAATGAAACTTCAAATTTAGGAACCCACCAGTTTGGAAAATATATGTTAAGAAAACAAATTACCTCTGCTTTAAAGTGTTTAAAACGCCCTGTCTCTTGGTGCAAAGCTTCACGTCCCAACGCTCAGTGCTTCGCTTCCCTCCTGAGCAATAAAAATGTCTTTATATTATATTGGTTCCCAGTTAATATAAATGAAATTAGAAGGGAGAACATTAAATGTGTGGATATACATATAGATAGATATATAAATATATACCTCTACATCTCTTCGTTTCTGTGTTAGCAATGCCGGCAATCCACGAAAAATTCGAAAATGCCAATTAACGAAAATAAAAAAAATTAAATAATAAGAATAAAAAAATTAAATCAAATTAAAATTAAACATTCATTCAATTAAATAAATCAACAATTATTTATTTATTATAGACTTACATTTAAGAGTGAGAAGCTAAACTTACCTGAAACAAAAAAAAAAAAAGGAAATTAAATTCGTTTTTCTTTATGGCGGTATCTTTTTTTGTTTTGTTTTTTCAAACGAGAGTTTAGAAAAAAAAAAATTTCTTCTAAACAACAACAATAGAATCTAAATTAAATTGTAAAATAAATAGATGATTTATAGGTAAACAGTTTTTGACGTGTTTTATCAAATACGTTATACGTAGAGAGAGGCTTTTGATTTTGTTTTTTAAGGCGTTATTACCTTTTCAGCGTTATCCTCATCTGGCGCCATCTCAGCAGCGCCCATCTTCGATTTTTGTTTCAACATCGAGAGAAAAGAATTCCCAATTACTGACTGACCGCACACACACACACACACACACACACTGAGACAGACAGAAAAGATGAAGGATGTTAGAACGGGGGGAGGGGGAGGGGCAAGCCACTCTCTATTACTATTTCCAGATGCTGCTGTCTATAAACACACGTGGCTATCTCTCCTCTATTCACTATGAAATATTTACTCTTTTTCTTTTCTATTCTCGTTTATTTATTTATTTTTCTTCTATGCGATGAGAACTCAACTGACTGATAAATTAATATTTTTTTTTATTGCAAACAATTGACGTAAACGAAAAGAGATAGAAAAGAGGATACAATTCCAGCATTTATTTCAATTTTAAGTTAATTTCAGCTAAATATAAATATATTTAAAGGCCTTGTTTCTCCGAGGTCACCAATCCGAGGCTTGCTGCATTGACATTGACTACTCCTCCTCTCTCCGGCTTAACCATCATTATTAGATTGGCAACGTGTTATATAAATGAACACTTATTATTTAATAATCAACTGGAATATCAGAGAAGATGCAGTCATGAAGTTATTCTCTATTAAATCGCTATTGAATCCAGCCATATATAGATTATTATAGAAATCTTCTCTATTTGAATGTTCAAGCGAAAAGACTTGTATGACGTCAGAGCCGATACATAACAATAATATATATATGACGCAAAATGGAGTGAAAAGACAACAATGATTTTTTCTTTTTCTTTTTTTGGAATAAAGTTGTCTGAGTTGAGTCAAAAATTATCAGGACAAAAATAAGATACGAGAATTTACTGAGACACGATATATGGGAAAAATAAAACAAATAAAAACAATGTAAGGGGGGTGAGGGAGACAGAAATTGTGAAGCTGGAAAAAGAAGTTTGATCAGAAAATTGACAAAGAAGGAAGAAAAGAAAAGAAAGATGTGTAAAAAATATATATATTTGAAGCTAAGATAAGTAAAGGAAAAATGAATCAACGAAACTGCCTCAATGAAACTACCAGATTTTCGGTCTAAATTTATTAGACCATTATCAGGTGATAGAGAAAAATTTTTTTTTAAATTTAACTTGAATAAATATTTACGTTGAACATCTGATGATGGTAGTTTCGTTGCTGCCCACTTCATGACCTGATTCAACGTTCATTCATCAGTCAGGTCTATGAAATATCATAACAATTTCTTTTATCTAACGTAAGTGATGTGCTGCGCCACCAGATTTTTGCGTCGGGCCCTTTAGATAGCCGGTTTCTAATTCATCTCTTACTAGAACAAGGAACTCACTATCAAATAGTTTAAGAGAAAATTACAAAAACAAAAAGTAAAATGGGCCTCAAAAAATTTTGAGGCGGATAAGAGTTGAAATATTTTAAAGATCATCATAATTTTAATCAAAATCGTTAGAGCGAATTTTGATAAAAAAAAAAAAAAAAAAAAGCAGGTTTTTACCATTACCATTATTAATTTATTTGTTGCCCGGTTCTGTTATATTTTTTCTCCTCCCACCTTCTTAATTTAGTCTTTTTAGTTGCTTTAGCTAATAAACTGAAAATGAAAAATTCACAGACTCAACAATTATTGAGTAAAAAAAAAAAAAAAAAAAAAAAAAGGAATATCTTTACCAAAAGTTGATATATTTATATCTGATGATTAAATTTGATAAAAATACGAATACGAAGCGACGGCGATCGAATAACGAGATGCATTTTATATAAATGAAGTGCGATTTAAATTCCTTTGATAATAAATAGACGTAGAAGAGAGAGAGAGAGCAAAGTATCCTCATCTCTCTGATGATCTGTTTGCTCAGAAATACTAATAGGATTTCATGTTTAAATTAAACTGAATCAATAGCTATTTGCATCTCTCGTCGGCTATTATACTTTCCTATACATTCAATTAATCAAATTCCCAAAGTGTTTAAAATGATCGAGTGAGAAAGTCACATTTTGCACAAATTGAGAGTTGTAGTTGGCGCTGAGTGAAAGATGAATATGAAATGAGTATCTTTTTTTTTTTTTATTTGAGAGGGCAATGTGTGTTTAAAAAAAAAGAAATGAGTTCGGGATCGGAAAGGCCCCTCTGTTCAAAAAGATGATTATTTGTCTATTTCTTTTAATCTCCCGTTGTCAACGATAATCCAATCTTGGAAACATTTTTTTTTTTTTTTTTTGACGATTTTGTGTAAGTTGTGAAAGTGTTACAATAAATCGCAAACGAGATTTCAACGGAAATACACGTTTTGAGGTTCCCTAAATCTCATAAACGAAAAAACGTACAACTCTGAAATTTTATATTTAAGCTAGTTACCCTCGTTTATTACAGTTCAAAGTTTTTCAATAAAATCGGCCAAAGGGTACTAGTACTTTACTGATGTAATTTTTTAATTTTTTTTTTCAATTTTCTCAAAATTCACTCTCACGATTTTGATTAAAATTCATAAATCAATGATTTATTAGATGATCTTTGAAATGTTTCAACATTTATCATCCAAAAAAATTGTTTGGGCCCACTTTACTCTTGTACGTTTTTAAGTTTTTCATGATTTCCTCTTAACAATTTTGATTAAATTGTCTATACATATGATAAATAGGATGATCTTTAAGATGGATTAATCCCTTTCCATCTCAAAATAGTGTGGGGTCCTCAATTTTGAATTTTAAGAGAAATTAGGGAGACCAGTTGGCAAAATTCCTATGACGAGATTTAATTTAATTTTTTTTTTTTATAATTTTAATAAATGATTAATTAAAATTAAACGGAAAATCTCTAAAAATAACAGATAAATAAAATTGGCTATCTGACGTAAAAAATCTGATGTGATAGCACATAACACAATTTTGTGTGAAATGCGACTGTCATATCAGATTTTTTAAAATCTATTTTCTTTTTTTTTTTTAGACTAACCGCAGAATGCGGACATGTTGTGAGCTTTGACTGTATTTATAAAATACATATAAATATCGATATTGCATCATTCAGTTGCATCAGAGTAAACCAAACAAAAAAAAAATTATTCTTTGCTTCACTAAAGGATATTTATAAAAATAAAACATAAAAAAACAAATTTTTTTTGTTGTTTTGTCGGCCTGTCTGTTTGTCTTTGTGCGATAATTTTTAATTCTAAAATATTTTTGTATTTATTTTAATAAAAATACTAATAATAATAAAATAGGTAACGAGATTGCAAAACTTTCCCACGGAGATAAAATAAAATTTCAAAGAGATCATCTGATGACGTATTTTTGTTTAATTTTTTTCTTTTTTTTCACTCAACGGATTGAAATAAATATTGGTCCATCGCTAAAGACAAACCTTGTAATTATTAGTTTGAAAAGTTTTGGTCCAGGGGATGCTGAGAATTTCTTTAAAAATATTAATTAGAAAGTCTTTTTTTAACGGACGAATTCACTCCAAATTTCTTCGAAATCTATAAATTTTGGTTTCATCCTTTTCCGACAAGTGGTTCCAGACATATAAGCATATTTTGCAATTTTGGGATCTTTTTGTCTTCAATCGTAAAAATTTGAAACGCATGACATTTTTTTTTTGGCATTAATCGTGGTTTATTATAGAAATTGATAATACAAATTTTTATTATCATCTAATAAAATCCAATGCATTCACTTTGACAACTACTGAGAGGAAAATTGGTGACGTCTGTTTCAACTTGCATGCGAACCTGTTTACCTGTCAAATGACGGCTGCAGAAACATTGGATTTATTGGATAATAAAAAAATTTTTTATTATCAATTTCTATAATAAACCAAAAATGTTTTTTTTTTTTTTTTTAAATTTATATATAAGCAATTGAACTTTAAACGTCATTTTAACGTCGTCTTTAATGTGTTGATTGCTTTTATTTATGTATTTTCAGAATTTCAATTTTATTAGTATTTAAGATGATTTATGGTTTGATGACGTCATAAATGAGTGTTTATTGAATTAGAGTTCCCGAGTTGGTAGAGAGGAGCCAACGGCCATCTTTAAAACATCAAACTAATTAACCGCGCCTTTTGGATTACAACTGGCGGTATTTCATTTTTACTTTCCCGCACGATATTATTGTTATTATTGTAGAGATAGATAATATCTCTGGAAACCACTCATCGGAGAAGGATGAAACTTGAAAAATTTCTATTTGCAGCCCTAACAATTTTTATCGCGTATCCCGATTCTCTGGAAATTCAAATTTTCATAACAATCGGGGAGGAAAAAAAAATCGAGAAAAAAAAATTAGCTATAAGATAATTTTTTTTTTTAAAGTCTTTTTCGGCATCTGAGGCCATTTAGACTCCGTCCTTATTTATAAGATAATCAACATACGTTATCATAGAGAGAAAAATTTTATTAATTCTCTTTGACTCTTTTTCTTTCTTTTTTAAATCAATTAATGAAAAGATAACAATATAAAACTTCACTGCGGAACTTTTAGCAATCAGAGAGGCCCGCACTTATATAAAAATTAATCAGATAAAGGCAGCTCATATCATATCTGACTGTAAATCAGCTCTATATTCTATAATGTCACTTAAACATTCTAAAAATGTGAATCTAATACAATTTCACTTAAAGAAATACATTCTGTAACAATATCTTGGGTCAAAGGTCATTCGGGGACAATGAAATTGTGGATTTCTTTGCAAAAAGAGCCGCATTTACAGGTGAAGTAGGAATACCTTGGAAGGACATAATACCCATATTCAGGAAGCAGCTATCTACCACATGTAACAGAACATCGCAAATCACAGGATCTTACCTTTAAAAGTTTAAAAATAAACCAGGCCCACCCACCAGGGTTTAAATCTATGCCGAATTTAACCAGACAAGAAATAGTGACATTTAACCGATTAAGAATCAACCAGACTCTCTATATAGATTTAATATTGTCTCTTTGCCTTGCTGTCTCTGTTCTCCTGTAAATACAACTCCTGAACACATAATCCTTATTTAACTCTCCACACTCTAATGAAATAGAACCTAACTTTCGCGACCCTCCTACATTCCATAAAATTCTGATAAAGCCCTAACTGTAGTGTTGTAAAAAATTTAGTTAAATTTATTAATATATGTAATATAAAATTTTAAAGAATGCTGATTTCGCTTTGTTTTGTATTAATATTGTTTGTTTGTTTTTGTTCATATTGTATTGTTTTTGTTTTAGTCTTTTATTTATATTGTATTTATATTATTTTAATTTTGTATTAATATTGTAATTTTAATTAATATACTGTAGGACAGCGTTTCCCAAACTTTTTTGACCGCGGCCCGGTACGAGATTTTAAAATTTTTCGCGACCCTTATGAAAAAAAAAAACAAATTTTATTTTTTAATAAAAATCAAGTTATTTGTTTGTTTATTTCATATACAAAAATTGAAAAATAATTATATAACAAAAACATAAGTAATTAAAAAAATATCCATTACCTTCATTTAAAACTTTAGTAAATGAAGTAAACTTTGTTTTACATATTTTGTCCTTAGTGCGAAGGATGATGTTGTTTGTCATCACATAACAATTTCAAATTAGGAAGTAATGATGTTAATTTTATTCTCAAATTAGGTTCGACATCCAATCTGTTTCGATACTTATTTTTTAAGTACATCAAGGCTGAGAACACAGCCTCACACGTATAAGTGGTGACAAAAGGTATTAAAAAATGTAATAATATGTAAAAGAAAATTTTTTTGTGTTTTTACAATTTTTGCCGCGACCCAGCTGAATTTTTCTGGGACCCGGTGCCGGGTCACACTTTGGGAAACGCTGCTCTAGGGCATGGCATAGTAGCCTGACCTGAATAATAAAAAATTTAAAAAAAAAATTGATATATATATATATAAAAGGTTTATAAGAATTTTATGTGTGATTGGCCAAATATTTTAATATATTGAATAAATAAAGAAATAAATATATATATATGAATTTCATATATATATATATGAAATTAAAAATCAAAATTTAAAACATGTTTTTTTTTTAACTTAAATATATTTATTTCTTTATTTATTCAATATATTAAAATATTTGGCCAATCACACATAAAATTCTTATAAACCTTTTTTTTTTTTTTATAAATATATATATGTAAGAGTGTAAGTGATGAAGACGAGGTAAGTAAAAGAGATGCTCTGTAATTGAAGAGATTTTAT
>JAAAKE020014106.1:0-10700 GCA_010014785.2 Anisolabis maritima
TCTCTTTTGGACTTAAACCTGATAGCCATGCTTTACGTGCATGAATAATAAAGGTATCACAGTTATTATCACGGCTATAATAAAATTCAAATAAATTAAAAATAAATAATGATAGAAAAAATATAATAAAAAAATTTAATTAAATGATATTGAAATTTATTTGTTAACATAATGATATAAATAAATATATTATATTATTTTAAAATATTTTATTTATATTGGCTATAAATTTAAAATAAATATTTAACCAAGATTCTGTTGCTATTTTATTTGTTTATAGTTGCTATCTTCACTTGAATTTACCACATGTTAAAAACATTTCTTTGCCTTTCTAATTTTAAAAGAATATTATAATATTTTATTTTGTGTTCACAGTTTTTTTTATTAATAAATATTAATAAAAATGAAGTCTAATAAAAGTAAATCAAAGGAAATTATAAAAGAAAAAAGTAATATCAAGAAAGTAATTAAAAAAAAAGAAAAAAAGTCACACTCACAATTCTCCAAGATTTCTTCAAATAATTTAAATGAATCAGGTAATAAATATATATATTATTTTAATCTAATATTTACATTATTAATCAAAATTTTTCAATTGTAGGAAAACCAAACTGGACTGTTATTAAAAAGAAAACTCTTGAACTTAAAAAATTAAGAAAATCTAAAAAAGTTGAAAATTATGATTCACTTTATAAAGCAAAACAAATATGGGAAGATTTAAGAATTAAACAACTTAACAAAGAGAAAAGATTATCTTTGATTAATCAAATTCTTGATTTATTCAAGGATAATATGACAAAGGTAACTAACACTATATTCTTATTAATTAAAGAGATGTGCTATACTTATTCAATTTTCAAAATGATAATTTTATAGAGTGAGATTTTATAAATCTATATATTTTGGAGATACTTCTGATCGTCATTAATTAAAAAATAAATTCATTATAAGTGCAACTATTTATACAAACTCACTTAATAAAATTATTTGCCAAAAAAATTATCTTGTTTAAAATTATATTATTTTTATTAATTAATCTAGGTAATATTATCCCATGATGGAGCCCGAATTATCCAGACAATGTTAAAATACGGGAGTGAAGATCAACTTAATGTTATTTTTGAAAAATTGAAAACCTCTATTATTTCTATTACACAGTCACCTTATGCCATTCGAATTATAGTAAAATTTTTTAAATACGGTTCCAAACAGCTTAAACATCGTCTAATTACATCTTTTTATGGTCATGTATTCAAACTACTTAGTAATTCTGTAAGTTTATAAATAATAGTTTTTTCTATTGTTTATTATAACTATATATAATATGTTATGATTATTTTTAAGATTTCATGGAAATTAATAGAAGTTGCTTATTTAACTGCTAATAAAGAAGAAAAAATTTCATTAACTCAAGAATTATATGGTGACCTTTATAAATTACAAAAGGACACCTCTTTAACATGTCTTGAAGATGTATTTGCTTCATCTCCAAATATGAAAAGTGGAATTTTATCAACTACAAAAACGAATATAATAAAATTGTTAAACAAGTAAATAATTTGATTAATTTTTAATTTAAAAGTTAATTTATATTGAACACATTTTTATAATACACAAAATAAGATATAAGAAATTTTTAAAAAATAAAAATTCATTTTATTAATAATGAATGCATTAAAAAGTAAAAAATTATATCTTTAATTTATGTGAATAGAAAAATTTTAGATTTATAAACAGTTTATTTGGTTAAATTTTTAATAATTAAGTTTCATCCTTTTCCGAAGAGTGGTTTCAGAGATATAAGCCAAAATAAAAACTACACATTGTCTCCCATTTACTTTAGCTATTATTGCTATTGATACCAGTGGTCGGATTTTAATAGAAATTAATATTTAAAAGTTTTATTTATATAGTCCTTCACATTTGAAGGGAAAATTTCTAAATTACAAAAAATTATGGGTATCCCTAATTTGAGATTTTGTTTTGTTTTTGCAAAAATTATTTAATTATTTTTTATGAATTTTTATGTTTAACCTCACTCGGGAAGTAGCTGTTATGTTTATTAAATCTGAACAGAGTACATGAATTTTCGGAAAAAATAATTTTATATTATTTAAACATTAGTAAAAAGCTTTATTTTCATGAATTCAAAAATATCCAGATATTATCATTTATTATCAAAATTATCAAAAAATCTATAATATGAATCATCTACCGCGCCCTGCAAACATTATAAGGACAGTCCTTCAAACACCATGTCTTAATTTTTTTTGTTTTGGGAATTATAAAATAAAATGTGTTCATTAATAAGTTAGATAAATATCATTTATCTTTCAATCATTTCATTTTATTATAGATCTAGACATGAATCTCTATTACTGCATTCTCTAATTAACGATTTTCTTAAGATTTGTAATGAAGAAGATCGTGATGAAATTCTTGCATTAGTTAGACCATGTATTGAAAAATATTGCACTAACAAAAATGGTGTTTTTATTGCGATGTTATCTATTTGGCATGGATCAAAAAAGGTATTAAAAAATATTTTCCTAATTTAATTAAAAATTTTTCTTACCAAAAATATATAAATTATTTTTCATTTAACTTGATGAAAAACGTCAAGACATCTGTTAAGTGAATTTAAAATATATAACACTTGTATTTTTATATATATTTTTATTTTGTTAAGAGATTTGAAAAAGTAAAGAGGGCTCAGTCTGAAGAATTGAAACTAATTTATTTTTCGAAGTTTTCATCGTTTTCTCAAGATTAAATAAAATTTGTTTTTCTTTTCCATGCTGACATACATCTTTTTTTTGCAACATTATTCCTTAGGTTTATTTTTTGTAGCATGTTAAAAGCCACTAATATTTTATCTGAAGGTAGATATATTATGTATGGGCCTCTGGATGTGATAGGCGTGGCTATGTGTCAAGGCTTTAGGTTAAATATATCTATGGTTCTAATAATCTGGAGATCTTGAGTTCCGGCTCAGAAAGCCTACAATCCAATATCACTAATCATAATCTTACAAAAATATATTGATTACATGGCACTTTATTTTAGTATATCCAGAGCATTTATTGAAAATAAATAACTCATTAAAAAGTTTTTAAAAAATTATTTCATTTGTCTGAGCATACTTCATCAAATCTCTAATATAATACAGTAAGACACCGCTTAACGCGGGGGATACATTCCAATAAGTTCCAGCGCTAAACGAAACAGCGTTAAACGTGGTCATCTTAACAGTGTAAAATTGAAACAGAACAGAGAATAAGAAAATTATCAGTTTTTGTTTTATTTTGTAACATATATTGTTCAATACTTTTTATTACATTAATTATAGACTTATTTATTGTTTATATCGATTTCTATTCCTAAAATATTCGTGAAAATCAAAAAAAGTTTGAGTAAAGAAGTTATGTTTATGATGAGGAAATTTTTTCCCGACATCTTTTGTTATTTGTGAAATAGCAAGACATCGCATCAATGATACTTCGTCTTGCCTTTGAACTTCTATAAAAATTTAAATCATTTTGTATAAACTGATTCATAATTTC
Organism: Anisolabis maritima; assembly: GCA_010014785.2. Lineage (NCBI taxonomy): Eukaryota > Metazoa > Arthropoda > Insecta > Dermaptera > Anisolabididae > Anisolabis > Anisolabis maritima. The sequence continues at coordinate 3,564 of JAAAKE020014106.1, forward strand.
CGGGAAATCCCAATACTACCGCGTAATACTCAATAAGTGTTAGGCGGACCAGCGTTAAGCGGGGTTATACTGTACTCAAATCAACTTAAAAAAAATGTTTTAATATATTTTTATAAAATAAATTTATAGGATAGGAAACACCTGATGAAAAATCTTAAAGGATCATATAGCTCGCTTGCCCAATCAAATGAAGGAAGGTTTTTGTTACAAGCCTTTTTTGATTGTGTCGACGATACGGTGGCCTTAAATAAGGTAACTATGATTATAAATATTTTAAAAACCTCAAACTAAATATAATAATAAAAAAAGGAATTATCTCATAAAAATATTTTTTGAAAATTTTTGTAAAATTTTGGCCAAAATTTTTCAAGTTTGTTAATTTAAATTTTTTTTTTTTAGATAATTATACCAGAACTGGTTCAATCTTTAGATGAGCTCATTAAAAACGAATGTGGCAGAAGAGTTTTACTTTATATAGTAGCACATAGAAATCCCACTTTTTTTCATCCAGAAGAAATTAAACTTTTGCAAAAGGGTGATGATAATAAATTCAGGTAATAAAATAAAAGATTTTTATAAATATAAAACAAAAAAAATCTCTAAGGATATATAAGTTCTTATGTTGTGGTATTAATTTAAAAGAATTTAAAGTTTTTTTCAATAAATACACAATAATTTTATGTAGTTACTGGGTGATTTAAAAATAATAGATGCAGCCTTGGTATTTGTTTCATATTATATTTAAACTACAGGGGTATGGAATAGAGATTAAACATTTTCTAAATTTTTTTTTAACAATTTTATATAGCTGTTAAGATAATATTAAGAAATGTGTTCAATTATATATTTTAAAATAGTGAGAAGTGGCCGACTGTCAACATTATATTAAAGAGAAAATCCTTACAAGTAAAAGTATCTCTCACATAAGTCCCCGGGAGCTCAAAAAGAACCAGTACCGAAGGGGGTCAGAATCAACATAGAAACCGAGAAAATTTTCATGTTACCAATTCTTTTGCTACCTCCCCTTATAGAGAAGTGTGAAACAAAAGTTATTAATAAAATAAAATAAATATTTTAGTATTTATAAATATATCATTTTTTACTTTTATTTATTGTTTAATTAAAACTTCAAGTTCCTTTGAATTAAGAACTACAAGGAGCTTTTATATATTTCTATAGTAAGAATCTTTTAGCTTCACTTTAAATACAAATATAACTTTGAGAGAAATATTTTTCTTTTATTTTTAGTAAAAAACCCATGGAACAGAGAATTAACGAAATACGAGATCATCTTAATACATGTTTAATTAAAGCTGTTAGCACAGATACTCTTGCATGGATAAGGAAAACTAATATAGCTCTTTTAACATTACAAGTTTTATTAACAAGTAAAGGTAATATACCATTTTCATTATTTTTGTTTTAATCCAACTTCAGGTTTATTTACTACCCTAGATGCTCTAGAGCATAAAGTCTTACACCTCAAACCCAGCTGATCGCTAATCGTAGCCTCATAGTTTCATAAATTTCTTCATCTTTGAGAGATGTGTCTTCTAACCAGTGAGAGCTCCTGATCATATCTGATTACCCCCTCCCCCACTCTCCAAATATTGTTTCTTATATCCAAGCCTATATATCTTGTTATAATGCCAATACTGATGTACGATTTTCTCTTGTTTCTAAATATAAAATTTTAAATTTCATTTTAGGTGAAGATTTAAAAATTGCATTGGAAAACCTTGTTAAAATTATATTGGATAAAAGTTTAACTATTAAAATTCAGAAAAAAAATATTACGTGCCCTTATTTAGAACATCCAGGAATTTATAAAATTTTAAAAAAATTAATCGTTATGGACTTTATAAGAGATGAAGAAGAGAAATTAGGTAAATATAATTTTTTTACGTTTATTTAGATCAATGTATCTCAACCTTTTTTAACTTAACAGCTCCCTAATATGTAAATTTGAAGGCAATCCTACTTTATATACAGTCTAAATGTATACTGCACACACAGTGGCGTACTTAGGGGGGGGGGGTGCGGTCCGCACCGGGCGGCATTTTTTATATTTAGTTTTTGTTGTAAAAAACAACTTGTTCACTTCATAAGTTTACTATTCGATTTCTACGAATTATGAATTACTCTATGATTTCGAATATTTTTGTATAATGTTTTGTCTCATAGGTGGGGGACCTGCGACCTCCGTAAATTTCTTGTGGCCTTTAAAAAAGTATCTTGTATTTTTATAAAAGTTGCATTTATAGGTATATCAACTGATGCGGCCCCCTTTATTACTGCCTAATTTAAATATGGCATCCAATGGTAAAAAAGTTCCCCACCTATAGTTGTCTCAATTACAATTATATATTTATGTTTATTAATTTATTTAAACCACCATTTGATTGGCTTAGAAAGGTCGGTAAATTGGAGACCGCCCCGGGCGGCAAAAATTCTAGGTACGCCACTATGCACACAGCAATGTTCTGCAAAGGACGTTATATATCTATTGTAATGATTTTCTTCACTCTTTGGCACTTTTGTATAGATAATATCTGAACGGCCAAAAGGTGCAATATAATATGCAAAAATTTGTAAATTCTATATCTTATTTATCTTATATATATTTTATTATTTTATCTTAATAGACTTGCAGAATCTTTTGTCACTCATTTTCTCTCTATAAGAGAAAGTAAGAGAAAAGGTGCTTTACCAGTGCTTTATCTATCCCAGAACTAGTCTGTCCTTGATATTTCAATTAAAAGCTTATTATTCACAGAAAGTCCCAACTGAACTTGACACTTTTCGGCCCCAAAAAGGGCAAAAATTGTTTTTCAAAATATATTATTCAAATTTATTTGAAGTTTGTTTATTTTTTTAATATTTAAATTCAATTAAGTTCTACAAATAATCTATTTGTTAAAACTAGTTATATCTTGGGCATCTCGATTCAGAACCTTGATTTAGAGTATTTATTTAGAATCTAAATGAAAAAAAAAGAATTTTTTCTAAACATCCATTATAATTTTTAAAATTTTTTGATATTTTCTAGTTAAAATTTCATTTGGTGAAATGATTTTACGAGAAATAACTCCTTCAATTATAGAATGGCTTTTAAGCTTTAACCGAGGATGTTTCTTTTTACTCACGTAAGTAAATATTATCTAATAACATTTCAAAGGCAATCATTAAATATATAATATTTTTTTAGTTTATTTGAACTCGATCCAATTTCATTCACAAAAAATGTAAAATTGACCAATGAACAAATACTTAAAACTTCAGTCGATTCTTCAAATATGAAAGGATTAAAATTGTTAAAGATAAAGTTGAAAGCTGAAAAATAACAATATAATTTATTAATTTAATTTATTGTTAATATATAAAATAAAAATTTGGCTATATTTTAACTTCATTTCTTTTGTCTAAAGCTGATTAATCAAACACTATATCATCAGTGTTTTAATAAAATAATAATCTAACAATTTTTTTTTTTATTTTTAAATATTCTTAGAAAATAAGAAAACCACTTATTATTTCTTTTATTTATGTGGTATAGTAGGACAACTTTCAAAAGAACCTCCAAAATTTTTCCCTTCCTCTTTTAAATAGTTGAATTTCATAATACCATAAAATAAACTATATGTTTATATAGTAATCAAGAAGTTTTATATATTAGCGTATCAAAAATAAGTAAACAAACTCTATCTTTTATTTCGTCTTAATTAATAATTAGGAGAACTGCATAAAACTCAAAAATAAATTTCAGAATGTAAAACATTTTGAAATTTGACGATTTTGGATTATATGTATATTTTCTAATTATTAATTTAGGCGAAACAAAAGAAAGAGTTTGTTTACTTATATTTGATACCCATAATAATTATAAGCCACTGAAATATATGAGAGCTATTTTTGAAGTAAAGACTTTTTTTAAAATAAAAATAAGCAATTAAAAATATCGATTAGTTAACAGTGAGATTGAGAATAGTGTCCCTCTCCTCTCCCTGTGCTTGTGTGTGGACGTGCTTTGCGTGTGCCACTCGTTTGATCCTTGTTCTGGTGATATTTTTAAGGCTTTTTCACCAGATTTTTGCCGTATTGCACACATTGTTGCGGACTACGCCTGTACTCTCTAATTTTTATCCTATGTTTGATGAGCACCGCCCTTTTGAAGATTTTTATATTAAAATAACATATATTTTTAACCAACTGGACTAAGAAGATTACTTATTTTTATATTTTCAACATTTAATATTAATATTATCAGAAATGACAAATTGCTCTTTCTGTTCCCATACACTGGCGAGAAGAACCGGAATCGGCTCTGCCCTCTGTTCACAGATGGTGGATTTAAAATGTGCCCAGATCACTCAAGAGGATATGAAGGTGCAGTAGAAGCGTTGGAAATGCAATAAATGCATTAAAATAAATTCGACACCTGGATCTCCCCACCCAAAGCCTAAGGTCGGTAGCCCTGGAGTGGGAGGGGAGGTAGCGGCATCCAACGAAAATTCCCTATCCTTAGCCGAGATAGGACAACCTCTAAGGTCCCTTATGAAGACAAATGGGGAGATAGTGACCTCACTGGAATTTTTGCACTCCAAATTTGACGAGCAATCCGTCCTGATAAGCTCACTGCACGAAAAACTTAACCTGTCAGTGGGGGCATAGAGCAATTAAAACATAAGAATGAGCTGCTTAAGATGGAAAACGAGCTCATGGGAGAGTCAACCAGTTGGAGCAGGACGCCTCGACGGGTCTCTGAACATTCATGGGGCTCTGGAGACTCAAGGCGAGACAACTGTTGCTACCGTCATCAGGGTTGACCATCATCTCAGCATGAAACTTGCGTCGGAGGCGATCGAATCTTCCCATCGTTTTGGAAGGTCTGAGAATGGCAGAAGAGCGGTCACAGTAAAGTTCGTTTATAAAAAGGACCGTGATGAATTTTTAAACCTCAAAAAAGTGAATCGTGACTTAATATTGAACAATTCGAAAATATATGTCAATAAGTGATTGACCCCCTACAACAGGCAGATTTACGCGGTGGCTTGATGCGCGAAAGCGGCATCTGAGAGATGATTTAAGTACCTTTGGATTAGAGATGGATGTATATATGGGAAGAGGTCCATTACAATCAAGACCAAGAGCGATGTCGAACTTATCAGATGACAGAATTCTAAAGCAGAGAGACCTTATATCAGAATACAAAGTGTCATTTAAACTAATCATTCTTTTCTTATTCTTTCACTATTTATTTAATCACTCCATTATTTATTTATTTATTTATTTATATATCTCATCACTTTCACTCACAATTTATTTAATAATATCGTTATTCATTTGTTTATTTATCTCATATTTTCCTTCGGCCATTTGTTTGATCATAACATTGTTTATCTCACCTGGAATAAAAAAAGAAGTACACCACTATTTTTATAAAGGCCAGTAAGTATATTTAAATTTAAAGTATTTCCTTCTGCTGGCAATTCTTATCAATGTCAAATTCTTGTGTACACTTTGTTTGTATGTTCTATTATTGCCCTTGCTGGCGCGGCATCCTGTCTGTCCCTCGCGCTTCTTAGATTTTTATACATGCTGGCCTGGTCGGGGGTTCTGTGTGGTGGTACCGCTCTTGGCCTCATTTGTTGCTCTCTGTCTTTTATGTTATTTTCTATGTGCCGTTTTGCTTCGCATGCCTACTTGAGATTTCTAAATTTTGTTCAATTTTATGCCAAGCAGCAATACCTATTTATGATATCTTGGTGATTGGAACATCTCATATCAGTTGCAATGAGTAACAATTTTAAAATTTGCCATGTAAATGCCCAATCACTCAATGCTCATATAGATGAATTTAAAAATCATTTTAATTTAAATAAATTCCATCTTATTTCTGTCAGCAAATCATGGTTTAAACCACATATTGCCTCAGATAACGTCACGTTGGAGGACTATACATTGCATAGATGTGATAGATTGAAAAAGATGGGTGGGGATGTTGAAGTGTATATTTTGAACACTCTTAAAACCCAAGAATTAACATCTTTTCATGAGTATTCAACATCACTGGTGGAGGTCCTAATGTTGGAGGTGAATACCAAAGTGCTTCTGATGGTAGTTTATAAACCGCCAAAATTGGGGTTCTACACTGATCTAGAGAGGTCTCTTTATAAATATCTACCTTTATATTCGGAAATAATAATACTTGGTGACTTTAACACTAATTCGATGTTAAACATCGAGTCGGACGAGATAGAACCTATTTGAGTAGGTTGTTCTATGCCTTGGGGCTTAAGGTAGTGGCTATGAAATCAACTCATCATACTCAAAATTCTCATTCATGGTAGGATTTGCTGATCGTTAACGAATCTTAATTTGACAAAATTCTCTTAAGGGTCAGTATCATGTCCCATTCCTTTAAGCTCACGATTTGATTTTTAATTTATCAACTCCCCATATCAAACATTTATCATTTTAAATCCTTTTATCATTTTCTCAGGGAGCTAGCAACATATGATTTTTCACATATTTATCAAGAAAGGGATGTAAATACTAAAATAATTTATTTAAATAATATAATTTGAACTCTTTTCAAAAAACAAACATTCATCGAACATTGATGAAATGACCTTTTTAAGCGATTATATCTTTGATTCAGAGAGATTCTATTTTCCTCACACAAATACTGAATTGGTGCTTTCCTCGATCAGCAAATCCAACTCCGAGGTCTGTGGAGTTGATGAAATTTCCCTCAAAATAATTAAAGCATCTCTACCATGTGTACTGCCAATACTGATGCATATCTTTGAAGCATCTTTACAGGGGTCTTGCTTTCCTGATGGCTGGAAGACATTAATTGTGAGACCCATATCAAAGTCATCCTAGAAAGTACCAAGATTTTTGGTCAATGTCCCTTCTATGTACGTTTTCCAAGATCTTAGAGAGGATTGTGCATTATAACATCACCGAGTTCTTGGAGGGCTCAGGGATTCTGGCTACTAGACAGTCGGGATACAAACGATTCCATAGCACACAATCTGCGCTCTTAAAGGTGAACGACGACATCAGACTAGCCATTGATAACAGAAAGTTAACAATTATGGTGCTATTCGATCTCAGAAGACTTTTGATTTG